>JAPYYR010000097.1:0-52380 GCA_030523065.1 Aphidius colemani | reverse complement strand
AATTTTTTAGACGACACGATACGATAACGACAATCAATTTTTACGATACGACACGATAATCAACTAATTATCGTGTCGTATCGTGTCGCGGCATCTCTAATCGGCGTTCATGCACGATTTAGTCATTTTGTTTTTTATTATTTTTTTTTTATTGTTATATACGGTATTATGTATTATATATTATACATCTTTTATTTTTTCTAATAATGTTGAGATCAAAAAACTTGAGGATAACAAGAAGCCTCTTGAAAAGCACAGTGTTCTTCAATTTTTTTTTGTTTTTGGGACACTTTAAAGTAGATTTACAAAAAACGGAAATAGAAAGAAAGGAAGAGGTAGTGAAAAGAGTTGAAAAATATAATTTTGACAGTAAAAAATAATTCTTTTTATTATTTCTTTTGGAGTGAAAGAAAGGCTCTTGCAACAACCCCAAAAACTCTAATGAAGTTTCAATGCAACCAGAAAGGAAATGACACAAAAAATAAAAAAAAAACGAGGCTCTACTTTATTGTGCATTGTCAACTTTTATTTGTTCTTAAGTTTTTTTTTTTTTTGTGTGTTAATTTTCTGTTTAAAAAAAATTTTTTTGTTTCAACTTTGTGGCTTTTCATCTCGTGCCGCGCTTACTAATTTACAGGTGTCATTGTATTCTTGATTTTCATTAATTTTTTTTTTTTAAATTCCTTTTATAATTTATTGTTATTTATTATTTATTTAATTTTTTTTTTACAGCATCCGACTTGGACTGTATAAGGGCACTGTTCAATGAAAAAGAAAAAGAACTCTCGCTGGCTGTTGCGAAGGTCGAGGAGTTGACACGACAACTTGAAGATTTGCGAGGTCGACACAATGGAAATGCTGGTGGTCAAGTGCCATCGGCTGCGAGTGCAGAGCTTGAAAAATTACGAAGAGAACTCATGGTAAATAAAAAAATAAAAGTAAAGAAACTACTCATATAAATTATTTTTAAAACTAAATATATAACAATAACATTCCAACAATGAACTAGAAAGAACATGATAATCTTGACCGAACACAAAAAAAAAAAAGAAAAAAGCTCAACGATAAAAATAGACTTGATGTAATTTATTTGTATATTTTTAAATTTCAGTACCGTAATAAAATGAACGAACAACAAAATCAAGTTGTATCACAGCAAAGATTAGTACTAGCACAAAGACAAGCTGAAATGACATCAATTGATTCAAGAATAGCACAATTACAGGGTCGATTACAACGTAAACGTGCATTAAATCAACGTTTATTAAGTCAACAATTAAATAATCGTCAATCAAATATAATACCAGGATATGAACAATCAAATAAACAAAAACAACAAAAACAATCACATCATCATCACCATCATCATCAACAGCAACAACAGCACCAACAACAACACCAGCAAAAACAACATTATCATCAACAAAATCAACGTGATCAAGAATTTAAAAATTTATCAAAATTACGACCAGCTGGTAATGTTGCTGCGATTGAGCCATACAGTCATATACCAAATGACAATGATTTTAATTTAAATAAAAATGATCCCAAGTATCAAACATTACCATATAATACAAAATTTACTGTTAATCTAAAACCAATTGATGATGATTTAAAAAATAAAAATAATAATAAAATTCAACACAGTCAAAGTGCATCACAAATTGGACAAAGAACAACATTACAACAATTGGGACATCAAATTGTACATAGTCAATCACAATCTCATATACAGGGTCAATCACAAATACTTGGTATTAATCAATCAACACAACAACAATCTCAACAACAGCAACAACAAAATAATAATTCACAAAATTTCACATCTCAATCGAATTTCCATTCAAATAATAATAGTACTTGCAACAATAATAGTAATAATAACAACAACAACATTAATAGTAGTAATAGCAATGATAATAATATTGTAAATAATAACAACATCATTAATAGTAATTGTAATAATATAAATAATAATAATATTAATAGTAATACGGGAACAACGAATTTTGTAAATGATAACCAGGTACAAAATACAAGACTTCAACAAACAACGACAATACAACAAAAACAACAATTAACCTCGTCAAATATATCATCATCATTAAATAACAAAGATATACGTCAATCAATAACACAAAATCATAATCATATTAATAGAAATATACAAATACATCAAAAACCAGTATCAAGTGTTGCACCAAGTTTTTCAGTTAAATCACCAATATATCAAACATCATCAACTAAAATACATCCAGTTATGCCACAAACATTGAGTATGATTGGACGTAATCATTCAACATTACAAAATCAACAACAAAATACACAAACAACAACAGCCACAGCAACAATAACACCAACGACAACACCAGCAGCAACAACAACGACAACACCAACAACAACAATAAATGATACAACAAGACAATTAAATTATCAACAACAAGGACAACAATTAAATCAAACATTCAAAAATATTACAAGTGGAAATAATACGAATTATCAAAGTTATCAATCACAAAATATAAATCAAAATCATGATAATCAAATTGAAAGATTAAAGTATAATAATGATTGTAAAATAAATCAAGATAGATTTGATATTAATAAACATGAACAAATGAGATATGACAACAATCAAATTAAATTATTTGATAATAATAAAAATGAACAACAAAGATATGAACAACAATCATTAAAATTAGATACAAATCATGTTAATAATAAATTTGATCATACACAATTACCAACAATACATCAGTATGGTGGTAGTAAACATGACCATGACATACGTAATATTATTAAATTCGATTCACAGCAACAATACAAACAACAACAATTCAAACAAACACAAGAACAAATTAATAACAATATTAAACATGATGGCAAATTAGATAATATTGGACAAAAATATGATATTAATCAATCCAACAAGCATGATCATGCTACAAAACTTGAACCACCAATTAAATTATCTGATAATGATAGAAAAGCAATTAATTTTATTGAAAATAAGGCTGAAGATAAAATGAAACCAGCATTACCACCAAAACCTGTCAAGCCTAATCCACCACCAAGACTCAACAGCCAAGATAAATCTGATTCTTCTGGTGAAACAACAAATGAAAATAAATCCAATGTTAATAGGTCAGTATTATTTAATCAACTTGAATCTATTTTTCTTATAACATAGAAGAGGGAAGTCTAACATAAGCTCTCGTTTTTTTTTTATTTTTAAAAACCAGTCTTTCGTAATTTTCTAGAAAATATTTAATAAACATTTTTGGAAATTTTTTAATAACAAATATAATTTACAATCTCTTTTTACTATTTTAAAATAATTAAATGAATTTTTACAGTTGGAATTTTCAAGTTAAAAGTTTTTTTTTTTCCCTCTAAATTCTTTCTATTTAATGAATTTAGTTTTATTGATTGACTAAAAGATAAAAAATAAAAAATAATGTTAATTTTATTTAAATTTTACTGCAATGGTATATATTTTTTTATATTATTTTTTATTATTTTATTTGTTGATACTTAATACTTACTTCCGAGGCTAAAACGTGACGATTGTGCATTTATTTATTTATGCATCATAGGCCTCTCGAGTATCCTTATTTTCATGACATATTTTTTTCATTTTTTCCCACTTGTTATTTTTAATTATCAATATACTTTTTCGCATTAAATAAATAATTACATCATACAAATATTGACAGTCTTTGTAACATCATCATCACACAATTATTTATTAATATTTTAATATTTTTCAATGCTCGTTTATATCCGGATATTATAATTTAAAAAAGAGGCAATCTTTTCTTGTGAAATTTCTTTTTTTCTTTTTATTATTTGTGGTATGTAATATGGGAAGCGATTACCATCAGGTTAATTATAAATGTTAATTAGCCCACGATCGATTTGGCTAGTGAATCGCATGCTGTCTCGAATAATAGATACGAGAATAGAACAATTGCAATGGCCGAGAGACAACAGTTCGTTAAACACAGTAATCGCAATATAATCGGTATTGAAAAAATAAAAATAACGGACCAGTTGACAATAACAATAATTAATTTACCAATTAATCTCATCAACAGCTTTTGTTTTGTTTTTTTTTTTATTTGGTATATAATATTCAAAATAATAAAAAATAATTATTATAATATTTAGTTTATTATTTTACAGAAACGAAAAAGAAGAAGAAGTAGTTCCACCAATACCAACAAGTGAACCACCAGACTCACCAAATGAGACAACAACAATAACTACAACAACAACGACAACAACAAATCATCAAATAATAAAAGCACGCCCATTGACATTTAAAAAAGGTATATTATCTGATCCAAGATTAAGATATTCAAAATCAAATGTTCATGTATCGATAAATCGACGTATTGAAATGCCACCAGCATTTTTATTTCCTGAGACTGAAATACCTGCTGATCTTATGCAAACTGATCATCAACCCCAGCAACAGCAACAACAACAACAACAAAATCAAAATCATAACTCTGATGTCACTGATCATACATCTATGTTACAAACAACAAAATTAATAAATAATAATAATATTAATGATAAATTGGAAGATTCTGATATTGTTGAAGCATTAAATGTTATTAATATTGAAGATAAATTAAAAAAAGATACTAGAAACGAAATTGATTTGGATATTAATAACAAACAAAAAAGTGGTGATGTCATTAGAAGAAAAAAGGGTAATTTAAAATCAACAACTGGTAAAGTTAATTTATCAAGAAGAGTATCATTTGATCCATTGGCATTATTACTTGATGCTAGTCTTGAGGGTGAACTTGAACTTGTTAAAAAAACAGCTAAAGAAGTTACAAATCCAAGTGCAGCTAATGATGAAGGCATAACAGCATTACACAATGCCATTTGTGCTGGACATCTTGATATTGTTAAATTTCTTGTTGAATTTGGATGTGATGTCAATGCCCAAGACAGTGATGGATGGTAAAAAAATTTAACAATTTAATAATTCTTAATTCAATTGGTTTAATTAAATTTATGTTTATTAATTTATTTATTTTCTTCGATAGGACGCCTCTTCATTGTGCTGCGAGCTGTAATAATCTTCCTATGGTAATATTTTTAGTTGAACATGGAGCTTGTATATTTGCAACAACACTTTCTGATCACGAAACAGCTGCTGTTAAATGTGAAGAAGACGAGGAAGGCTTTGATGGATGTTCAGAATATTTATACAGTAAGTTATTAAAATTATTCTCTTTTTTTTTTTCTATAAATAAACCTTGTTTGCTTTTTCTCTTATCATTTTTCTATCGAGATTTAATTAATCAATTAATTAACAATTATTTATTAATATTAATAATCTATTTTCAATCTCAACTTTATTTTATTTATAATTTAACAATTGTATTGATAATAATATTAATTTTATTTTATTTTTTTTGTTTTTTTACTAATAACCACAGGTGTTGAGAACGGTCTTGGTACTATGTATTGTTTTTTTTTTTTTATATTCAATTATTTAATGAGAAAAAAAATACTAAATAATAATTATTTTTTTATAATTATTTATCTTATTTTTATTAAATACAAAACACGTCAGTATTTTTTTATTTTATTATTTTTTTATTTATAATTAATAATTGTTGTACAATTGTTTTATTAATTTTGAATTTTTTTTCACTCGAATAAACTATAGGTACACAAGAAAAACTTGGTATTATGTACAGTGGAAAAGTTTATGCAGTGTTTGATTACGAGGCACAGCATAATGATGAATTATCTCTTAAAAATGGTGATCAATTGATTGTATTGAGAAAAGGAGATGATAATGAGAGAGAATGGTGGTGGAGTAAACTTGGTAATCGTGAAGGATATGTTCCAAGAAATTTATTAGGGGTAAATATATTATTTATAATTATTATTATTGATCAAATTAAATGTGTTTCTAATAATTTATTATTATTTCAGATGTTTCCTAGAGTTCGGGCAGCAAAAACAGAATAAAATATGTTAATAAATATCAAATATTTATGTTAATTTAAATATTTTATCACCACAGTATTCATTTTGCAGCTTTATCATACTGAGTATTTGTATTTTAATGTTTAAAAATGAGAGGAAAAAAAAAGTATATTATTTAAACTTGCATGTTATCGTTAAAGTCAAAATCTTATTTCATTTTTTTTTCTCCTCAATATGCAATTACTTGCGGTACTTAAGCAATTGTTCACAAAGAGATTTTAAATTTTATTTTTTTTAATTGTTTTTCTCTTTTTTAATTAAAAGAAAATTTCAATTTGTGTTTAGTTGAATTCAAATTGTATGTGAATTATTATTATTATTTTTTTTTTTAATAAATTTATTAATTTATAAAAAAAAAAATTAATTAATTCGTAATCTATTGATGATAATCTTGCCGATAGATATTATAAATATTGTAACAATTTTTTTAAATAATAATTTTAGTCACTCGAATCGTTTATGTATAAATAAATTTAAAATGAATTTTTTTTTTTAATAATTGCAATTATTGATTAAACACAGACTGTTAAAATGCAAAAAAAGAAATATATATATATAAGAATTATAATACAAAAATGAATATATAAGAAATTTAAAAAAAAAAAAAATCAAATACAGAGTTTAAAAAAAAGTGTACAAATTGCTGGATCGCAAAACAATATTATTGTTCCAAAATTTTTAAAAATGTGTGCCTTTAAAGATAATGATAAACATATAAAAATTACATTATGTAAAATCACACGCTATTATAAATAAAAATAATAAAAAATTTGTTTTCTTTTTCCATAAAAATCAATTGTATTTGTTTGTTTTTTTCGATTAATATTTGCACAATTTAAAATAAAATAAACGAAATATTTTTAAAGTAAGTATTCTTCACAACTTTGTTTATAAGTTATTAAAAAGTTTTTTTTTTTTTAATTTATATTTATAGGGGTACTCTGTTAAAACGTCGTAATGAACTACTTTTCATCCCAGTGACTTTCTCGAGTTCCAGAAAACCTTGATAATAAAATCACGATAATTATACGAAATCCGAACAAAAAATTTAAAGTCTTTTTAATGAATTTAACTTTACTTTTCCATTTATTTCAACGTTTGAATAATTATTAAATTAAACATCAATAATTTACATATTTATTTAAAAAAATATCTACAATTTTACAGATTACGTTTCGATTTGTCGAAGAAATTTTGATTTATAATTTAATTTTGCAGCGTAACCAATTATTGAGCAAATCTATAAATTGATCATCCCTAAGATTATCCTTCAATCATCAGGATTATCTTTATCCAGCATGTCGTTAATCAAAAAAATATAAATCATTTTATTTATTTATTTTTTTTCATTGTTTAATATTGATATTAAACGTGATATAACTGTGAAACACATAATACATGAAATAATAACTTCCAAAAGGACAAAACTAGAAAGAATAAAGTGTAGAAAAAATAAAAATAAAATAAATTATGGTATGAGCAATGTCAAGCGCATGTGCTCTAGTTGATTTACCCCAAACGCTCAACAGTTTCTCTGTATACAGGAAAAAAAACTTGTTGGAAAACATCAAACAAAAGTTGGTCTTTAAACTATGAAGTGGTTACCATTGACGTGTTGTTTCGAAAAATTAATAATCAAATTATTATTCACATTTATTATTACAAATATATTTACAATATTTCTGACAAATATATCAGGTAAGTTTTCCTTTAAAAAAATAAACGAATTTTATAATTATCACGTTATTACACTTGTTTTTTCAATTTATAAATTGAATAACATTTTTTTCATTTATCAAATCATAAAATAGACAGTAATTTATATTTTATAGATTTTTTTTTTATATATTTTAATTGATATGATTTTTAATTAATTAGCTGAAGAAAAAAATATAAAATATTACAATGTTGGTGTGTTGATGGCATCGAGATTAGATAGTCCTTTTGATCTTGAAAGATGTGGTCCAGCTGTTGATTTGGCGCTTGCTGAAGTCAATGAATTTCTCATTTATCAAAATGTACAATTACGAAAAGTACAAGCAAGGTAATGTAGTGAAAAAAAATTATTTACAATTCATTTATTTTTATATTTTCATATAAATATAAAATCTATATCATTTAATCTTTAAAAAACTATTTATTTAATTTTTTTTTATGAATGAATAAACACGTACTTTTCCATGAAAATTTTTTCATTATTTAAAATTTATTCTTCATGTCCTTGTTCTGTTTTTATTATTTTTTCTATTTTTTTTTCATACGTAATAAAGTTATTCTTTCTTTTGAAAAATTATCCGATTTATATTCGGATAATTTTTATGCTTGAGTGATCATAACGATTGATCCATTCGGTCAATTATCAGATTGTTCATGTGCTCCTTCGAGATTCGAGAAATGAAAATATTAAAAAAAAAAGATACAAGATTCAATCTTTGATCAATTTTTTTGTGTATAAATTTATTTTTTAACCCCGCATCATACACAAGGGAGGATAAAAATATAAAATAACTTTTTTCATGATAAATAGATACAAAGCTTATTATTATTTATTTATTCAATGCATAACATTCAATTCATTATAAATTATATAATGATTTAATAGAAATAAAAAATTATACCAATTATCGTGACTTGTTTATGTCCAATATAATTATTATTTTAATATTACGCGAAGAGACAAATTAATAATTCTACTGGAATGATAATCTATATTATAAAAAATTTTTAAAGCTTACATTATTATTTTTTATCATTGTAAATAATTTTTGCCCAGGCCATTATAAAGCCTTTTAAATGCCTTACAAACGTAGGCCACACTTTTTTGAATATCCTAATTGTTTAACGTTTCATAGGTTTTTTTTGGAATTTTCATCCTGGAAAAAGGGTTCATATATAAATTGGATAATCGATTAGGATAAATTTACGAATCATTTAAAAAAAAAAAAGTTAATCTGCGAATAAAGGTCGAGAGCACGTGTTATGATTTATCAGATTAGTTTTTATGTTTTGTTCTTTTATAACTTTAATTGCCAAGTTTATGAGCTTAATTGTTTGTAAAATTATATTTTCAAGTTATCCAAAATGTAGTGGAGCAAGAGCACCTGGTCTTGCTGCTGATATGCATTTTCGTGATAATGTAATAGCATACATTGGACCAGCATGTGCATTTGCCCTTGAACCAGTTGCTCGTCTTGCTGCCTACTGGAATACACCAATAATCACTGGAATGGGTGATCAGGCATGTTCATAAAACCATTGATATTTTAATCAATGATACAGTAATAATAATAATCTCAATTAATATTTATTTGACAGCCTCCATCTGAGGGTGAACTGTCGGTTACGTCTGGTATTCTAGGAAGACTTCACAAGTGGAAAAATGAAAGCTCGGTAATTTTTTTTATCTCATTATTATATTTTTTTCTCATACAAATTGTAATCAAACACTGCACTTATTTTTTTTTTAATTATCCCAGAATTTATTAGAGGTTTTTTTTTTCAGGGTATTTTTAAAGATAAAAGTAAATATCCAACATTAACGAGAATGTCATATTGCCAGTGTCGTTTACGATTAGTATTTGCAAGTATATTTAAAGAATTTGGCTGGTCACATGTTGCATTAATACTTGATAAATCAGATTTATTTTCATTGACTGTTGGAAAAAATCTTGAATATGGATTGAGAAAAGATGGACTACTTAAATTTGTTCGTGAACTTGATGGTAATTCTGAAGATGATTCTTATCATTTATATTTACGAGATGCAAGCATGTATGCTAGAGGTAACTTAAACAATAATTAATCAATTTATTTATTTATTAGTAATAAATTATTACAATAAATTGTTTTATTTATTTTTTTATTCAGTTGTTATTTTGAGTGTTCGAGGTACACTTGTTAGAAAATTTATGCTAGCTGCTCACAGTCTAGGAATGACTCGAGGAGATTGGACATTTCTTGATGTTGAAATAATTCAAGTAAAAAACTTTTAATAATAACAACTTAAATTATTGTTGATACTTTTTTTAATTTTTGTAAAACAATAAAGGGATCGTATTGGGGTGATCACGACTGGGAAATGAATGATCATGATGATTCAGCAGCCAGAAAAGCATATGAAGCTTTGTTACGTGTATCATTACTACAACCAACAAGTCCACGATTTCAAGGCTTTGCTGATAATGTTAGGACTCGTGCACAAACTGACTATAATTATTCATTTTCAGAAGGTGAAGAGGTATGTTATTAACAGTAGTGCACTTAAACTAATTATTCATCAATCATTAAAAGCAAGCTGTAATTTATTTTCAATTTCATCAAAAGAAGAAAAAATGAATAACTTTCATTAACAAATGGAATTTAATTATTGATAAATTTACGTATTTAAATTATTATTTTTTTAAATTTCAATTATAATATTAACAAAAATACATACAATCAAGCATCGAAGGCGCAAGGTCAATCTTGATATTTAAATAGTAAACTTATCTTAATGCCAAGTTAGTATTTGAAAAATTCAGTAATACCTCCTTTAGCATTCTACATTCCTAGTGAAACTTGAATAAAAAATAATCTTTGAAAATTACTTGTTCGATTTTCTGTTAGCCTGATACTGTTGTTTTCATTTATGGAAAACAAAGGATTTAAAAATAAAATTTTAAAAGGATAATTTAACAGCAATAATTAATTTCGTTAAAGCAACATAGATAATTAATTGATAATAAATTTTTGTTTTATTTTTTTAACACAGGTAAATTTTTTTATTGGTGCATTTTATGATGGCGTTTATTTATTGGGAATAGCATTGAATGAAACAATATCAGAGGGTGGTGACATACTGGATGGTTTATCAATGACAAGAAGAATGTGGAATCGTGATTTTATGGGAATAACTGGACATGTTAGAATTGATGTTGATGGTGATCGCGATGCTGATTATAGTATTCTTGATTTAGATCCAATAACTGGTAATTTTGAAGTTGTTGCACATTATTTAGGTGCTAATCGTGAATACAATCAAATGATTGGAAAAAAAATACACTGGCCAGGTGGTAGAGATTCACCACCACGTGATATACCAGAATGTGGTTTTCTTGGTGATGATCCATCATGTTTATTAAAAACTGATGCATATACATTCATACATGTTATTTGTGCTAGTTTAATTCTATTAATTGTTTTAATAATTGCAATAACTTCTGCATTTTTGCTTTATCGTCATTTACGTTTATCAGCGGATCTTAATAATATGTCATGGAGAATAAGACCAGAGGATTTATTACTCGAAGTTAGCAAAGTATTTTCATCTAAAATTAATTTACATCAAGTTATGTCTGAGCCAAATGTAAGATTATAATTTTTTTATTTAATTTGCATGTTTTTTGTTTTAAAAATATTAATTTTATTTAGAATTATGGACTTGAACAACGTAGACGTGGTTCACAAGTTAGTGGTGATTCATTTGGACCAACAACTGTATTTACAACTGTTGGAATTTATAAAGGTGAACGTGTTGCTATTAAAAAAATTACTAAAAAAAAAGTTGTTGATGTTACAAAAAAGCTATTGTGGGAAATTAAACAAGTACGTGATGTTACATCAGAAAATACAGTGAGGTATGACAATAAAAAAGTATCGAAAATTCAATTTGGACAATATAGATAATAATTTAATATTTTTTTATAGATTTATTGGAGCATGTCTGTGCTCACCATCACCAACAGTATTGATATTAACTGAATATTGTCCAAAGGGATCGTTGAAAGATGTACTTGGTAATGAGGCAATAAAACTCGATTGGAATTTTCGTATGTCACTTATTCATGACATTGTTAAGGTGAATGTGACAAATAATTTATCTGGCAATTTTATTTTTTCATTATTTTTTATTATATCCATTTTTATTCCTCAACAGGGAATGGACTATTTACATGCAAGTGAAGTTGGATCACATGGTAAATTGAGATCATGTAATTGTCTAATTGACGGTCGTTTTGTTTTAAAAATATCGGATTTTGGACTTAAAACATTAACAACACCAGCCGATTTAATTATGGATGAAAATTATTATACAAGTAATTTAATTTTAATTTTTGTATTAAAGTAAAATATCAATAATTTATTTTTCTTTTTGATGAAATATAAATGTCTTTTTTTAAAGAATTACTTTGGATTGCACCAGAATTATTACCAGGTACTGTTTTACCTGGATGTGCTGCAACTCAAAAAGGTGATGTTTATAGTTTTGCAATAATTTTAGAAGAAATTGTACTACGTGGTGGACCATATGAAGTTGCAAAATCCTACATGTCATCTCAAGAAGTAAATGATAGTTATATTTAAAATTTTTCGTGTAGAATTTTGTATATATTTTTTCTTTTGATATACTTAGATAATTGAACGTGTATCAGCTGGTGAAAATCCTAGTTTTCGCCCAGAAGTTGCTCTGAGAGATTGTCCACCTGATATACTTTTGCTTATGGAAAAATGCTGGAATGAAATTGCCGAGGAACGACCAAGTTTTCATACGATACGTGCGACAATTAGAGGAATAATGAAGTTTGTTTAATTTTATTTTTTCTTTAAACACATTATTAATAAAAATATTTATTAATTTTTATTTTTATCAGAGGATACTGTGAAAATCTTATGGATGATCTTTTGCGACGTATGGAACAATATGCCAACAACTTGGAATTATTAGTCGGTGAAAAAACAGAACAATTGAGTTTGGAAAAAAGAAGAAGTGAAGAGCTATTATATCAAGTTCTTCCAAGGTAAACGTTAATGATGATAATAGTTTTTATATACAATTTAAAAATAAATATATAAAATTATTTCAGACAAGTTGCATGTCAATTAATGGCAGGTGAAGTTGTACAACCAGAACAATTTGAATCAGTTACAATATATTTTAGTGATATTGTTGGTTTTACTGGGCTATGTGCAACAAGTACACCAATGCAAGTTGTTGATTTTTTAAATGATCTTTATTCAACATTTGATAGAATCATTGGATTTTATGATGTATATAAAGTTGAAACAATTGGTGATGCTTACATGGTTGTTTCTGGTTTACCACAAAGAAATGGTGATGAACATGCCAAAGAAATATGTTTAATGGCATTAGCAATACTCGATGCTGTTACAACATTTAAAATATTACACAAACAAGATATACAATTAAGTGTGAGAATTGGCATTCATAGTGGTCCTGTTTGTGCTGGTGTTGTTGGACAAAAAATGCCACATTATTGTTTATTTGGTGACACTGTTAATACAGCATCAAGAATGGAATCATCTGGTCTACGTAAGTTCATAATTTTATATAAATATTTTCAACTATTTATGCTATCAGTAGTTTAATTGATTAAATTTATTGGTTTACTTTTTAGCACTCCGTATTCATGTGTCTGATGCAACTAAAGAAATTTTAGATAAATTCGGTATATTTGAACTTGAATTGAGAGGTGAAGTTGAACTTCGTGGTAAAGGTAATGTAACATCATATTGGCTCAACTGTTGTACATCACCAGATCCCAGATTATCAACACCAAAAAATCGTAAATATAGCACAAGTCCACCAGAAAATAATACAACAACAGCAACAGCTACATTTAATCCACTTATTTTCCCTCAAAGCTTGACAAGTTGTTCGAAAATAGCCAACAATACATTTATTAATTTATCAGAATTATAATTATTCAAATACATCAAGTTAATCATAACAATAACCACTTATTTTGATGATTTTTTTTTTACTTTATTTTAAATATTTTTTTTTATTACATCAATGATAAAAGTTGGTGTCTTGAAATATATATAGGTATATACATATATATTATGTCGTTAATCAAAATTAAACTTTAAACAAATTAAATGAAATACAATGAAAATAATAATGAAAATAAAAAATTAAATTAAATAATATTTTAGTGTTAATCTTAAAAAACTCCATGTGTATTTTAGTTATTAATTTAATCAAAATTAATGATAAATTATTTAACATCTATGTAAAGGAAAAAACTGGCTTCATTGTCAACTATTTTTGAAGCAAAAAAAAAAAAAAAGAAAAAACTATTTTATCAAGAGATTTAAGAAGAGTCAAACTTTTTTCTCTCTGCGTTATTACAAACTATTGAAAAATAAAGTTGAAGACGTTAATATTTTATTAGTTTTATATTTTATCTATTCAAAAATTTACTTAACTAATAATTTTAATATCAATTCTTCGTATTGTTTTATTGAGATTAAATGTATTTTTTATTTTTAACTTGCTTTGTGTGTGTTAATCTTATATCACGAATTGATAATTATCGTTAATTAAATTTTAATAATCAATTTATTAATGTTGAAATGTGTGTGTTTATGTGTTATAAATTAATTCGTTATTTGTTATTAATATTGTCAATGCAACTACTTTGATGCTAGAAACATAATCAATCTGAAATAGTTAAAAATAATTATGTATTGATAATTTATTGTCAACTAAATGTGATAATAAAAAATGTAATATTTACCGAAAACTTATGGCTTTTGCAGCAAGTAGTCTGTTGCATTCAGCAGTATCAGGAAGTGGTAGTGGCAAATATGGACTCTCATTGTCCTGTTCAGTAAAATCAAAACGATGAATACGTGGTTGTACTTTCATATCACCAAATGGTCCTTTCAATATCAAATAATGTAGTGGTAATGGATATGTTGTTTTTGTCTTTAATATGAGCTGTTTAAAATCGAAATTAATTATTAAATAATACAATTTACTTTGTGTAAATTAATTGTCACTTGCCTGATAAGTCATGTCACGCTCTGAACTTTGTGTTGGATCACGTTGGCTATTATTTATTCTAGCCTTAACAACCCATTGATTATTAAATGCAGTGAAACGTGATGTTTCATAAAATAATTTATGAACAAATTCATCAGTACGATATGGTTTCATCTGCAAATCTAATGACACAATAATATTATTTATAAATATAGTTACTTTAATTATTGAAAATAATTTAATATTATTACCATTGAATGTAATTTTTTCATAGGAAAGTAGATCAAATACACTGTCACATAATCTACGTTCTTCAAGTGTACGTGCATCAATATCACGTAGTGCTTCCATGACATCTTTTCCTTTTGTATGAGGATGTACACAGTTGTCTTCATGTTCTGGAACTTCATGGTTTGGTCCACGCCATGGACAACCAATTCTGCTATATTTACAGCTTGTTATTCTGTTTAATTAAAAGCAATTAATATTCAAATGAAGATTAAAGAGCACAATGATTTATCATCTACCTCTCATCACACATGGACTCTTCATGACGCTCTAATGAATTTCGAGGAAATTCTTTAGCACAAAATTGACATTCAGCTGGTAATTCAGATACAGCTTTTTCAACAGCTAAATTCCTTGATGCTGATGTTTTACTTATTTCAATACGACAATTTGGACATGTTGCCAATTCATCACGCAATCTAGCATCAGCCAGTACATGAGTGAAACAACCAGCGCACATCAAGTGTCCGTTTGTACACTGTAAACACCATTACAACAAACCATTCTCATTTTTTTTTTATACTCATATCAATAATGTAAATTAATTATTACAAAATATAAATCAATTTTACAAGAAACTTTATGCAATTCATAACATTTCCTTTAAATTGATTTGTTGTTTAGTTTTTTTTTTTGCATTTTAATCATGAAACAATAATTATTAATTAAAATTTTTTTTATTTTTTAAACCATACTTAAAAGTACCAAGTACTTTTTATACTTTTACCATAAATTGTTGTTTTATATATATTTTTTTTTTAAAAAAACCTGCAACACAAAATTGTACCAGGTTAATTTTTCATAATGGCTATTTTTATTCATTTTTTTTTTTTTCATTTTCAAAATAATTTTATACACAAAAGTAATTTTTTTTCAATATAAAATGTATATATTTTTTTTTAATAGGATTTATGGGAATTAAATTATGATGGGATAGATAAATTTTTGATGGACACAGTAAGTTTAGATAAAAAAAATCTTACACTATTTTTTAAATTTTTGTCTTTTTTTTTTATTTAAAGAACATTATCTTCATTTATTTGTTTTTTGAAAAAAAAAAATTATTTATCACTTGTTTCATGTTAATACATGTAGTACACAAAATAAATAATTATTAATTTTTTTTTTATAATAAAATAATTTAAAAAAAAAATAAAAATACCACACACGCACTCATAAATTATTAAAAATATTTTTTATCATTTTTTAAAATCTTCATTAAACTTAAATTACACTCAGGTGAAAAATTAAAAAAAAAAATTATAAATAAACATACACAAAGTTATTAATAAATCACCATTACAAAATTTTAAAAATATATAACAAATTATGTTAAAATTAAATGACCTATTGATGATACTTATACACAAAAATTAATAATATTATTATAATATTTAATCATCTCTTTATTAAATAAACAACAATATTATCAATAAAATTCATTGTTCAATAAACCAATGAACAAATGAACAAATATATATATATTATAGCTATAAATTATATATATTCAATATTTTTTTGCATAAATTTTAGGCTCATTAAGCAACGATGCAACTAATATTACGACGCAATTGTGTCTATAAAAAATCATTTGAAACAAAAAAAAAATATATATTTAACGTAGAAAGTACTTGATGTTTATAAGCCAAGGTTACAGACAATTATAATTATTCATCTGTAGTACCCACCACCAATTTTATTAATAAAAAAAAAATATAGGATATATAAATAGTTTTTAAAAAAAAATCTATTAAATAATACTCCAACACAAAGAGAAGATATAATACAAAAAAAAAAAATTATTATAAATAAATTAATGAAATATGTTGATATAAAATTATAAAAATATTAATTAGTAAACAATAAATTATTATTAAAAAAATAATATTAATTTATTACCTGATAAACTGCTGCCCTGGGCAGATCAAGACAAACAGCACAGCATAAAATTCCACCCAAACGATGTTCCAATTTTTGATCACTTTTACCATCTGTTTTGATTAATTTACGCCTTTTTTTATCAGGCTCAATGAAGTCATCATTTTTATCAATAATATCATGTGCTTGTTGTACAACTTGTGATGGTTGTGGTTGTTGTTGTTGTTGTTGTTCCATAATAGTACTACTATTTGATGATGATGATGATGCCTCACAACTTGGATCAGCCATCTTAGTTGTTTTGATTTTGCTGAAATCGTTCACCTCAAGAGAAGAGCTCGCTAATTTCTCTTTATTCTCTTTCACTATTTTTTTATTTTATTTATCTCTCTTACTATTTTATTCTCTTTATCTCTTTTTCTCTTTACATTACGTTACCATACGTCAAATAAATTTTTTTTTTCTATATGTACATACGTGCGCAAGCGTGTTGTCAACTTCCCTTTTTATTATTATTGTTGTTATTAAATTTATGATAATTTTTTATTATTTTTTATCGCAAAAATGTACACTGCAATATATAATTAAATGTATAATCATGAATATAGGGTAATATTTGTTATCAACTTTTAAAAACAAAACCACATAAAACAAAAAAAAAAATGTCAAAAATGTTTCAATAGAAATTTAGAGAAAGTTCTTTTTATTTGATGATGTGAGTTATTGATCGATTGTTATTTAATTTAATTAAAAAATTTTTATAAATTAAGACGCAATTTAATGTAAACACACATATTGACACGAGTTTTCTCGGTGACGTCAGGCAAACAGCTGGTCTGATCAACACAACAAACTTCAAGTTTTAAAGAGACGTGCTTGTTCTCTTTAATCCCCTCTATATTTAAAAACCTTTTTTTTTTCCTTTGTTCGTTTCCTTGTATACACTTTTCCCTCCCACTATTTGAATTATTATTATTATTAACAATATTGCATACCGGACAAGCCCTTTTTCAATAATAATCATTAAATAAATTATAATTTTAAATTTTTTTGTATTTTTAATTCAATGTGATTATTATTTTCATTGTCATAATATTGCAGATATATTTTTTAATTTTTTTAGTATTTTTTTTTCATTCATCTTGAACTTGATATGTTCAATGTCAATGTCCAGTTTATTCTTAATTTATTAATTTACTTATTTCGTCCTCGAAGACAACTTGGCAAATGATGATTTAAATTGATTCATAAATTATGGATTAATAAAGGAAAATAAGAAAATTTATGTTAAATTAATTTGATTATCAGAACGTTAATTTAATGATTATTTTAGAAACAAGTATAATTTACTTACTTTTAATAATTAACATACTTTTTTATTAAATCAATGAAGAAGAGAAAAAAGAAAAAAAAAAAATGCTATTCATGAAAAAATGAATATTTATCAGTAGTTTTATAAAATTAAAAAATATTGTTTTTTGTTTAATTTTATTTTGTTAATTTAAACAACAAACAAATCATTTAAATTATGGTTTATATACAAATACACATTATTCATGTGTCTATTATACATATCTTATTATTTTTGTATTTTTAAATTAATAATTATTTAGATTTTTTTAAATTTTTTCTCTTGTTTATCATTATTTTTAAATTAATATATTTTTTTTTATATTCAACTTTGTGTTGTGTCTCTAGTTGTTTGACCTTGTCCATTGACTTTTGAATTATTATTTGTATCGTTTATTGAATTTAATATCACATCTGTCGTATTTTTCAAATGACTATAATTTTGTTCCATCTTGTTTATTCTAGCATTGAGATCAAGTGTTTGAATATTTTTTACCTGAAGGAAAAAAGCAACGGTAAATAAATATTTTATTTACCAATGAATCGTTTAATTATTTTTTTTATTATTTAAATTAATATTTACCTGATCATTGACAGTCATTATTGTTGCGTTTAATAATTTTTCATGTTCTGATATTTTGGCACATTGTCCACGAAGGGATTCAAGTGTTACTGTTACATTTAAATTATTATCCATCACACTGTCCAATTTTTTCTGTGAATAATTATAATTAATTAGCAGATAATATTTTTGATAAATAAGGATATTAATGTAGATAATTACCTTGTCATTTTCACGATCATTTTGAAGCCATGTTAATTTTTTAGTCAATGTTTCAGTAATATTTGATAAATCAATTTGTAACTTTGATATTGCTTGACTTAATTCATCTGTTTTTATTTTAGATGCATTTGTCAATAATTCTGGTCCACGTGTAATATGTGACAGTTCAGTCAATGAAGTCTAAAAAATTATAGAATAACATTAAGTTTTGTATCAATCATTTATTAATTTATATAATTTATTTACCTTAATTTCTGTTATATTAGTTTGAATAACATTTTGAGCATCTTGTAATTTTTGATCAACAATTTTTAAGCCATCAGCAGTACTTTTTAAATCTTCAATTTTACTTCCGAATGTTGCAACACTGTTTAATATATTATTCAAATCTTTTGGAACACTTGTTAACTCTGGTGCACGATTTAAAAGTTCTTGAACTTGATGAAGTTCTGGCTGTAGGCTTGACAACTAAAAACCGCCAATTGAAAATTAAATAAAGAAAAACAATTAAATATATTTTAAAGATTATATCTTTACCTGTGTTGTGAAATTGGCAATTTGTAATTTAACATCGGCCAATTGGCTATATAAAAATGACTGATTGTTCTGAAGCTCTTTAGAGAGTGAATGACACTTTTGAAGAGTATCCTGAACACCATCGCTACCTGCTATAACTGAAACACAAAAAAAATGAACAAAACAATTTATAAAAATAATTTACCAACAGAAAAAAAATCAACCTAAAAGTATTTAATTTATTTTAAATGATTTAATGGGGAATTATGATGTTGAGGGAGATTAGGTACACATTTTGCTGTAAAAATATCTGTAGAATGATGTTGGACGTCTTGACGTTGTCAGTACCTTGGTCCACTTCAACTCTGAGTGATGTTAATTGTTGACGTACATCAATAAACAGCCAAATAAGACTTGCTGTTGCTAATACAGATGCACATCCAAAAAATGCATTACATGCACGAAATAAACCTGGACATAAACGTCCTCGTCTAGCTCGAGCTTTACGATTACCACGCATTGATACATTCCAATATTCAGAACGTTCATCACTGCTGTCAGTCAATAACTCCTATTAAAAAAATTAATAAACATAAACATGATATAGATCAACAAATACTAATAATAAATATTTAAAAAATTACCTGTGAACTTCTTTTTCCAGATGTTCTTCTAGTGATTACATGTGACGGTGCCAATGCATCTAATTCTTTACGTTTTTTCATTTTTTTCGTCGGAGGACGAAGTGGCACTGTCACCGCCACCGAATCCATTATAATATTATCCAAATAATCTCCAAATAAACTTGACAATATTATTTAAATGTTAAATTTAAAAATGACCTATATAATAATCATACTCAAAAAAACAACCAGCTTAAATTCAACTAAATAACACAAAAAATGTTTCAACTTTCTGCGCACATTCAGTCACCTTGGTTTTTTCATTTCCATCATAATAATTATTTAAACTCTTATCATTTATTTGACTTGATTATTTTCCTTTAAAAAATAATACAAAATTTTTGTTTAAATAATTTTTTTTTCTTCATTTTCAATGATTTTTAATCATAACATTTATCAATTGACAAAATTAACAATTATTAATTCTAATTTTATGCTAAATAAAGGAGAAAAAAAAAAAAAAACATTTTCTTTTAGCACATTTGTGTTACACCTGGTGTTATCGTATCAACATACGTCTATGTGTACATAACATTGACAACTCAACACACAAAGTATAACTTAATTTTATTTGATAAAAAAAAATAATAATAAAAAAGCAGATATGAAAATGAAGAAAAAAAAAATATTAAGCCACGTTTTAAAATAGTTATAATGTTAACGATGATAATCTATTTTATTCGTGTTTCATGTGGATTATTATTAACTAATATTATTATTATTTTTTAATACACAAGTTTCATAATCACATAGGCAAAATGACAATCAGTGAAATGAGTTGACTGCTAGTCAGACCGATGCTAATGTGACCCTGAGATTCGATAAGATATAACTTATGAATTGACGAAATAAGAAAAAAAAATTTTAAATGAACAAAATATCATATAACAGATAATTTAGACACGTCACGTTGATAATTTATTTATTTATTTGTTTGTTTATTTATTATGTATCAAAAAAAAAAAAAGCCGGTCAGGATTTTGATTTTAAAAAAAAAACTGTGTGAAGGTTTTTCTGTCTGGTTTTTTTAAAAAAAATTTAAATTTAAATATGTTTTTCTGTAAATAGATTGTCATTCAAGTATTTATCAACCCGGTTTTTATATTTTTCTATTATTGATAAGATGAAGTCTTAATATGAATTAAAAAATGAAAAAAAAGTTCTATTTAATTGAGATAGAAGTAAAAGAGGGCATGACTAGTTTCCCTTGCTGTACTATATCGATCGCACCTTCACGTATTTTATTTTCTAATTTATATATTATTTTTTTTTTCACATAATAACACTGTAAATTTACCAATTTTTTAATCATCACGTAGTTTAGATAAAGCTATTTTTAGTACTTATACTAACAATAGAATTTAAAATTATTGATAATAATATTTTTCGCTTTTTAGTTTTGTTTCTTGAGCTAGAGCTTATGTACTTATTTAGTTGAAATTATTATTGTTAATATTTTTTTATTGTATTATATTTATTTGTTATATCTATTGACAGATAATTTATTTTTAAATAAGAATTTATCAATCACGTTGGTGGTTTTGTCATCCACCTACAAGCGCATCACAAATGTTACTGTGTGGTGCGTCGATTTTGTACTCAACTCACACAGTATATATCAACTCAAGTGGTTTTGATATCGACTTTAAAGGTGGGCGAGATATAGAGATACATATTACAAATAAACGTGAATTAATCTTTTGACATTATCATAATGTAATATATTAATACGATATGTATGCAAAATTTTGATTTTTTAGCATCTTTCCAACTCAATAAGTAATTTATCTTTTATTAAATAAACATAGAGCAATTTATGATAATCAAAAATAAATTTTATCATATCAACATATTGTTACGACAATAATAATAATATTTTATTTTTCATAATTCATAAACAATATGTACATTGTAATTTGTTGTTAATATTGATAACAAACTTTTTTGTTTAAAAAGTTTTATGTACAATTTTTCCCTTTAAAAATAGAGTAGTTTTTTATGTTATTGTTTTGTTTAAAAGCTATTAAATTTTTATATTTATTATTTATAGTTTTAATAAATTGTTGTAGGTCAAATTTGTGTGTGTTTGTGTGTAGGAGAACAGGGAGAAAAAAAGGACAATTGGAGTAAAGAAGAGGTCAAACGATGGACGTCTTATGTAAATTTTTTTCGACATACGTCTTATGTGAATTTTATTGTTAATAATATTTTTTATAAATGAATAAATAAGAATAATATAAATAAATAATTATTTTTCTATAACTTATTTATTTATTTATTATGATTTTAAGTTAACATAAAACAAAAATTAATGTCATGTTTTGATGGATTTTAAAATGTCTAGTTGGCAAAAAACTATTCCAATTTTTTTTTACCAGTATTTTGTAAATAAATTAAATAATATTTACCAGTTTTTATTGTTGTATCTATTTTTCCAATTTCTCCATAGATAATTATTGCAAGCCATGACAATGCAATTAGCCAAAATATTATTAACAATGTTGCAAACCATAATGTTATTATTTTTGTTTGTGACTTGATACAATTACATGTATTGTTATTTTTTTTAACTCTTTCATTGACAAATTTTTGTCTTCTAAAATAAAAATAATAAACATTAATAATGATAACAATAATATCAACAATAACAATACAATTTACCTCTTAACTTTTTTTTTTTTTTGTATTTCAATAATGTCTGATAAATCACTGTCACTATCCGACAATAATTCTAACAAATTAATTGTCTCTTTGGCATTATATTTATTTTCCATAATAATTCTTTATCAAACATTATTTAATAAACTTAATTTTGTTTATATTTTTCTCTCTAAAATTCAAACATGACTAACCTAACTTTTGTCTATTATTCTTCAAGTCCAAACACAATGACAAATAAAAATTAAACAAGATAAAACTTTTGTATATTTTTAATTTGAAACACAATAAAATCAAAAAAAAAATAATATAAAACTAAAAATAAATAATACAAGTCATAAATTTGATAAATTTTATTATTTGGAAACACGATAATAATAATTTATGACTGATGGAGAGAAAAAAAATAATATAATATACAAAGCGCACATACACACACACATACACACCTGTGATTCATTTTATCAAGGCATATTTGCCATTAGATGTCGTGTTTATTTGTTATCATCGTCCGCGGGAAGCACCAACACGCATTTGCCACGAGGAACCTCTAACCTAGTCGCTCTAACTTGAAGGAAAAAAAAAAAAAAACTATTAAAATAAAATCATAAGAAAAAATAAAAAAAAAATAAATCAAATCTTGTGCCTAGAGATTTATTAAAGTGATTAGATAATTATATCTAATAGTTTGTCATCAAGACATAGACATGTCATATTATTAAATAATATAAATAATATATTAAACAACAATTATAAAATAATATAAATTTATTTGAAAGGAAAAAATTATCAGTTTATTATCATGGATCTACAAACCGACACGTCAGAGTTTGTTGAGAAAAATTCACCGCATAAAAGTGTAAGTTATTAACATTAAATATCACGTGTCATATTATCACACAATTTTTTTTATAAACAACACATTATTATCTTTATATTCATAATAATAATTATTATTATTGTAGTTGATTTATAATTGAATTTAATTTTTATACTCAACAGTGGGTTCGTCAGCCTTTGCATCGTAATCAAAATCTTTATAATCGATTGATACGTGCACTTGTTGCTGACAATGCTGAGGATAAATTTAGATTTCCAGAAAATCATTCAGAAATATCAAGAAATATTAAATGTAGAGTTTACAAAAAACCAAATATACGTAGTGATTTGGTTATTGAAGATTTCTTGGGTAAATATACTGAACAAATTCTTGATGATTGTGCTGCATTTAAAAGAAATAATAAATTATGGTTGTCATGTCCAAAATCACCATCATCAAAAGACATGTGGAGAAAATCAATGACTCCAAGTCAATTATTTCTAAATGATAATTCAAAAAAAAGAAGAAGATATTCATCAAAATATTTAACAAGTGAAAGTGAATTTGACTCTGACTCACCACCTGAGCTAACTGGTATGATTAATTTATCATTAAATAATTACTAAATAAATTTTTTTTCATTTATTATTATAGACTCTAAACTGTAATGAATATTAAATTTATTTAATAATAAATATTATATTGTTTGTTCCAGCTGAAACATACGACTGCTTTAATAAACAATCAAAAAAAAACAAAATTTCATCTCATTTTGATGAGGACAATGATGATAATTATTCGAGATTGAATTTAAAACCAGAAGAATTATGTTCGAGTGATTTAAGTTATTCACGTGATAATGATAGTTTCAACGAAATATCTGAGTCGACAGGTAAATTTTTTAAGTAGTTAATTTAATTTCATTTTTTTATCAAAAAAAATATAAAAAAATAATCACAAAAGATAAGATAAAAAAAAACTAGTATTAATATTTTTTTAAATATTACAGCTACACCAAAATCAAGACATTCAAAAACCGAGGATAATATTGATCTTAATAATTCCATAAGTTCTTTGGACTCAAATGATAGCAGTAATAATAATAATTTAAAAATTAAAATACCAAGAAAACCAAAATCAACTTGGTTAAATCGTCTTGTTGAATCAAAT
This sequence comes from Aphidius colemani, assembly GCA_030523065.1. Lineage (NCBI taxonomy): Eukaryota > Metazoa > Arthropoda > Insecta > Hymenoptera > Braconidae > Aphidius > Aphidius colemani. The sequence goes on along the minus strand of JAPYYR010000097.1, from coordinate 27,445 downwards.
TATGATAATAAAATTACCACTAATAATGATGATAATAATCAATCAACGAGTCAAAGCTTGAATAATGATGGAAGAGTTAATGAAAATGAGGAAAATAATAAAATTAAAATACATAATAATAAAGAAGAAGAAAATGAAAATAAAATAAACGATAAAAAAATATATGACCATGAAGATAACGAAATTGAAAATGAGGTAAACATAAATATTGATAATAATAATAACAATAATGATAGTAATAATAATAAGAATGTTGATAGTAATAATAATAACAATAGTAGTAATAAAGATAAAGATGATGATATTACTAATGTTAATAATAAAAAAGTAGATGATGATGGTGATAATAATGATAGTGCGAGTAGCTTAGATATAAATGATTTGGAATTATTGTTGAACAATGATTTGTTGACTGAAAAAGCAATGCATTGCTTACTTGATTACTATTATGCTCAACAGAAAGATGATCAGTTTCGTGAGTCTTTTAAAATAATGCCTTTAAATTCAAACTTTGATGATTTAAAAAAATATCAAAAATCATTTCGTGCCAAGCATAATTCTGATGAATATGTATTTATTTGTATTGAAGAGAATCAAGACTTTTATGGTATTATATTGAAAAGATTGAGGCTTAAAATGTTCTTTGATGAACGGGTTGTTGTTCTTAATAGTAATCATAAATATGAAAATAAATATTTAGTTAAAGTAATACAAAATTTACAAAAACATATTAAAGAAGTTGACTATTATTCTGAGCTCGATTATCCCCATCAATTAAATCGTCCAGTATCCAATATATATTTGGTTTATTTTTTTAAATGGCTTACTATTGAAAATTTGGAGAAACTCTTTGAAGATGAGCCATGTGATATGCCCCTTGCATTAACTAAAAAAAACCTTGAAATATTGAAAAAAGATTATGCTAAAATTTTGTATAATTTAATACCAAATAATTTACGTAAATTATCAAATTTCAATGTTAATGATTTTAATGATTGTTAAGCTAATATGATATTATTGTTATTAATATTATTATTTTTCTCTTTTTTTTTCTTCTTTTTTTTTTTAGATTAAATAGTATCTATTGATGCTTTTAAGATTGATTAAGATATTGATGCATTCAAAGAAATTGATGAAAAAAGAGAATATAATATATAAATTTGATAAAATTGAAAAATAAAAATAAGCTTTGAAGATTAATTTTCAAAAAGGCAAATTAAATAAAAATGTACATGTATTTTTGAAAGTACACGTGGTACATTGCATTGGAAAATCCCTGGAGGCTATGAAAATCAAAAGACAATAATTTTTTTGTCAAGTTATTATGTTGTTGATCGTAATTCAACAAACACAAAAAATTGTAATATTATTTTCAATTATTTATGTAGTGTTTAGACAACTTCATTTAGTATTTACATGATCTCAATTCTTATAAAATTATATGACTGATAGTCAGGTTTTTTTGTTAAACTCAAACACTAATACTTAATTATTCAATAAGACGTTAATGTATTTTTTTGGATTGATTTATATCCTATCTAAATAATTGATTCCTATCATTTTTTTTACGTTGTAAATTATTTAAAAGAGTTAATTGTTATTTAGATCATTTTCGAAATGATTCATTCAAAAAAATAAAAAAATAAACTTAAAATTTACTAGTGTTTTTTTTTTAATTGAATAAGTCATTACTCTGCATATTGTTAATTGTTTTTTTTATATTTTTACTTGTTATGAAAAATATGAAAAATAAATAATAGTTAAGTTAAATTTGTTTTATAAAAAATATAAAACTTCTCGAAATGTAATTTTTGTAAAATTATTTTGTTATTAATTGAATGATTAAAAAAAAAGTTATTAATTGAATGATCAAATTCACTGAACAAAACCAAATCTCAATCAAACCGTGTTTAAGAAGACATCCTTGGTCGTTTACTGATAATGACCTAAGACAAACATTTCCATATATAAATATAAAGTGAAAAAAAGTTCTTTTTTTTTTTTTTTTTTAATATCAGTACAAGGTTTTAAACATATACATTGATAAAATTGTTCTGTGTATATTTGAAAAACAAAAGATATCTCAACCAAAATAAAAAAAGTGTTACTCAAAAGTGCTTTGGTAATTTATAAATGAACAAAATTTGGAATGTCCATTAATTCACAAAAGAAGGTCGGAAGACTAAATTTATCTGAATTTTCTATCAACCAGTCAAGAGAATTCGAGTGTAGCAAAGAAAGTTCTTGTAATTTTGATAACATTTGTGGAATATCAACATCATTTGTATTTTGTTGATTTTTTAATCTTTCTGCTCTAAACTTTTCAATTGCACAATCTTGTAATTTTTGTACAGCTGCAACGTCATCTAAACCAGGTCTTTGACTCAATAAAACAATCTCATGAAATAATTTCATTTCAAGTGCAGATAGTTGATATGCTTGCAATGACAACAAAGTTTCCATGAATGCATCAACAAAATCGAGCTGTAAATGAAAGCAAAAATTGACTCACATCATTCCATACTAATTATATTTTATCAACACGAGTGGATAAAGTTAGCTTGTTAATCGAAATTATTACTGCTATATACTATGACTGACTACGAGGTATTAGATTATTTTTTATTTCTCGGAATGGAATGAAAATAAGTCAAATATAACATGATTGATATAATTATATAAACAAATTTTTAATAACTAAAAATTTAAAAAAAAAAAAAACTTTTCAAACTTGTCTGATGAAAAAATTGTAATTGTCACAGAACTAATGAACAAACAAGCAAACTTTCTCGATCTGTTAATTGATGTAAAAAAAAGTTATTGAACACTTACTCCATACATAAGTTCAAAATCCTTCCTTTCATAACCCACAGGCCGTAATGCGATTACATTTCCAGTCAGATGAGATGATATTCTACAAAACCATGTCTCTATAAAGCCATGTTTAAGAAGACATACTTGGTCTTCTTTTGTTAACGATTCAAGACAAGGATGTCTAAATTGTCTTTGCAACTCCATATAAGAAGATACTGTTCTAGACCATTGATCCCATGAAATTCTTTTTTTTGTTTCAACAGCTTCTGGTTCTCCGCTAGATAGCCCCTTTAAACCCGCTACTTCTTTGTGCTTTATTGAAAATAAATACATTTATCATCGATATTAATGAAATCTAAAAATTATCTTTTAAGAAAATGATTTTTCCATCAAGAAAAAAGGAAATAAAAGGAAGGAATAATAACAAAATAAATTAACAACTTTACCATGCAGATAGTGCTTGGAATGGTCAATCGGCTAGAAATGAGTGGCATAATATTTAATCTAGGCCAATAATTATTGGAAAACCACTCCATTACACTATTGTGTCGTTCAACAAGTTCCCGCAATCTCAACACTTTTTGTGAAATGTTAACATCAAAAAAACTTGCACAAAAATCTTTCAATTTTTCTACGGCTCTATTATTGTCAAAAATATCTATTGGACAAGTATAAAAATTGTCGGTGGATGTATAGCTCAATACAGCAACAGTAATAAATAACTTCAATTCAACCTGAGAAAATGTTCGTAATGAGAGTGAAAATTGTATCAATGCATCAACAAAGTCGATCTGTAAAGGAAAAGAAATTTCAATTAAAATTATACTAAATTAGATATAAATTATTAACACAAACAGTTTACTTGTTAATTATTAAGATTATCATCATACTTAGTGAGTAATATGGCAATTGAATTCTTTTTGTTCGTAAAAAATTTAATGCATTAAGAGTAGTGGTCGCTAATAATTCAAACTCCTAAGTATAATATATATAAAAATACTTGGGAATAAATGACATAAAATATACTCAATTAAAAAATATGTAACAATAAAACATACTATTTAAGTATTGTCTTATGGTTATTATAAAAATCTCAATTATTAAGCACGTAAACTTTTCTGTCCCCATCTATTAATGTGACAAATGATTAATCATTTCAATAATTTCATTGAATAAAACTTACTCCGTAGATGAGTTCGAGTTGTTGTTTTGTAAAACAAGTCCCGTCATCGAATACCAATGAATTTTCCTTTGTCAGACGTGGAGATATTATTAGACAAACCCATACCTCAAAAAATTTATCCAATTTCATAACGTTTATATGCCCTGACTTGAGATCAAGCATCGAAGTAGCTTTGATAAGAAAATCATCCACATCTGCAATCGACTGTTCAGCTTTTTTTGCTAATTGTTCAAATAACAAATGTCTTTGTGGTTTGACATCTCGAGCACTTGATGCTGCTTCTGCTTGGTTTTCTAGATATTCAGTCTTTAATAAATATATAAATATGTCATTAATATATCTTTATAACTTCAAGTAATCTTTATAAAAGTAAATTTGCTATCTATTTTCCCCAAAAAAAAAGTACTTTTCCCTTTTTTTACCATGATATGGAAGCTCAAGTTAGTGTGGTCGTGCTTTGTGGTGCTGACAGGTCCTAATATATTGCTCTATTAATAATAATTATATATTTTCTACCATCTGTTTTTTACACAAGAGAGTAGAGATCTAAGGACACCAAAGGACATTTATATAGAGACCTCTAATTGCTTGAGTTAGAACTTAGTCCCGAAAATCGCAAACTGCAACGTGTCAAGTCGTTTCGGAATTAGGCCTCAAGCTTTTTCAAGGCCAATTTTGTAGTTAACTTTATTTGATGTAGTTTAACACATTCAGAAATTTATCCTGCTTATACCATACTATATTATATTATGTTACCTTGGATCTTAGTTCTATGTAGTTTCATGCAGTTTTATGGGTTGGTAAACAGATTTTTAGATAAAGAATGCGAATTGTATAGTGCATGCGTATTAGAAGTGGAGATTGGACATGGGATTGCAAGTTTTAAAATAACAAGACTACTGTTGTTTTTTTTTTTAAATTTATCATAATTATCACATATTGTTTTTACATTGTCTTTTTAATAAACTAAAAATAAAAGAATAAATTATTGTTTACAAAATGAAATTAAAACAATAAAATTCACGTCGTTTGATTTGTTATTCATTTTATTTGTAATTTGTATTCTGTGTAAATTTGAAAAACAAGAGGTATTTCTACTTAAATGGGAAAGGTATCATCCATAAGTATTTTTGTGAAAATTTTTTATTTTTTCAGTACATATTTTGGAATTTCAAACAGTTCACAAAAAAAGGCCGTAAGATCTAATTTCGCTGCGTTTTTTTTCATCCAATCAAGAGGTTTCAAGTGTAGTACTGAAAGTGATTGTAATTTTGATAACGTTTGGGGAATATCAAGAGGTGGATAATCAAAATAATTTGGATTTTTCAATCTCTCTGCTTTGAACTTTTCGATTGCACAATCTTGTAATTTTTGTACAGCTTCAACATTAACTAAACCAGGTCTTTGGCTGAATAAAACAATGTTTTGGAATAATTGCAATTCAAGTTGAGATACTAGATATGGTTGCAATGACAATGAAGTTTCCATGAGTGCATTGATAAAATCAAGCTGTAAAAAAAAAAATTGAATTACCATTAATATAAACTAATTATATTTATCAACATAAGTAGATATAGTTTGCTTGTTGATAGAGATTATTACTAATATACTACTATGACTACGAGGTATTAGATTTTCTCCTTTTAATTCCTGAGATAAATCATAAGTAATAAAATTAAATTAGCCAAATACCAGATGTATTAATAGAATTATTCCCTTGTTTTTAAATATATTTCTCAATAATAGATTAAATACTTACTCCATAAATAAGTACAAGTTTATTTCTTTCATCACCCATAGGACGATATTTCGTTGGATCTGTAGTCATATAATGTGATACTGTACAAAACCATGTCTCAATCAAACCTTTTTTATACAGACAACTTCGATCTTTCTTTGTTAATGTTTCAAGATCAGCATGGGCAAAGGCTAGTGGTGCCTTCAAGTAGGCTATCATTATCTCTGACCACCTATACAATGAATGGATTTTCAGTGCTTCAACAATTTTAGCAACTGATGATACTTCCGTGAGATCCGTTGAACTTGCAGTACGCTTTATTGAATATAAATACATTTATCATTAACAAATATATATTGTAGTAATTTTAGTTTTTAAAAAAAAAAAATAATAAGAAAATTAAGTAACAACTTTACCATGTCCGGTGAGATTGGAATACACAATCGCAAAGCAATTAGTGTCGATATATCTAATTTAGGCCAATAATTTTTGGAAAACCACTCAATTACACTGTTGTGTTGTTTGACCAATTCTCGTAATTTTAGCAACTTTTGTGAAATGTCAACATCAAAAAATTGTACACAATAATCTTTTAATTTTTGTGCTTCTTTATCATTATCAAAAAAATTAATTGTTTTCATAGCCAGACTATCAGTGCTTGTATGGCTCAATACAGCAACAGCAGTAAATAATTTCAATTCAACCTTTGAAAATGTTTGCAATGACAATAATAATTGTACTAATGCATTAGCAAAATCAATCTGTAAATGAAAAAAAATTTTAATCAATATTGTAATTTATTATCTACAAGTTATCATCACAAACAGTTTGCTTGTTAATTATTGAGATTATTATCATAATTATTATGGTAATTGATTTTTTTTTTTATGTCTCGTATAATATTTTAGAAATTTTAGAAACTTTTTTGTTCCATCTAATCATGTGACAAATGAATAATAATAATAATAATAATGTCTTACTCCATAGATGAGTTCGAGCTGTTGTCTTGTAAAACAAGTCCCATCTTCAAATATTAATGAATTTTCGGTTGTCAAACGTGGAGATATAAAACAAAGCCATGCCTCAAAAAATTTATCCAATTTTAAAAATTCCATATTCATTGGCTTTATTTCAAGTCCATAATTAGAAATAGTTTTGCTTAGAAAGTCATCTACTTCTGGAATTGAATGTTCAGCTTGTTTTAAAAATTGTTCTAACAACAAAAGTCTTTGTGGTTTAACATCTTCAGCACTTGTTGCTGCCTCCTTTTGATTCTCTAGATTTTCAGCCTTTACAAAATACACATAAATTTGTCATTAATACATCTATTTAAATTCAAGTAATCTTAGTTTATGAAAATGAATTTATTAGCTATTATTTATCAAAAAAAAAAAATACTTTTTTTACGTTTTTACCATTTTATAAAAGCTCAGGTTGGTGCTGTCGTGCCTCGTGGTGCTAATAAATTGCTATTGTTAATAGTTATTATTATTAGTTTTTTCTACAACTGCTTACAAATGGTTATTGCAGCTTAGAGTTAGAGACATAGAATTGCATAGAATGCACTGAATGCACCTGCATGAATTTATTTATGCTCTATAATACCGGCAGTTCACGAAAAACGCTGGCAACAATAAATAGAAAATACAATTTACCAGAAGCTCTAATCTTGATTCAATTGGGTTCAAATCTAATTAGCCTGTCTTTAATAAATTTGATTGTCTTTAATTTATTATTAAAAAAATTATAACTTTTTAATTGTTTCTAATGTAAGCTGATGTAATCATTTTGGCCTGCATAGCGCTGCATTGCGCATTCCTACCTCATGCATACACATGCATTTATGACCTTGTAAATTGTAACGTAATTTTTGTAGATGTCTCTACTCTTTATTATGACCGTCAACAGCTGATGTCCTGATGACAGTTGTCAACAGTTGTTGTTGAAACTTGGACTTTAAAATATTTATTACTCAAAACATAAACATAATTTTGTTTTTGTTAATAATTTTTCATTGATAAAACTACACTGCTATCTCGAGTACCCACCAATATCAATTTTATAAAAGGGTTTATATTAAAAACTACATGAAAATGTTGCAAGTAAAATTGGAAAGTGGTCATGGATCCCAAACAATTTTCACAAATCCCCATGGTATTACACTTATGGAAATGTGGATACACCTGGAGAACCTGGTAAGCACTAAATTAGTAAAAACAAAATTATGATTATCACTTTGACTTACTTTTAGAAGTTTGTAAAAACTTGTTTTCTCAGTAGTAAATAATGAGTAACATAACCTTATGCAATGAAATTTAAATATATTGTTTGTTAATATTTCAATATTTTTTAATTCTCAGGGATTTTCAAAAGAACAATTTTATGCTCTTAAAAATGGTCGAACTGTTGAAGATGATGAGCTACTACTTCAAGGATCCCTGACAATATTACCAAAGCTTGTTGGAGGTAAAGGAGGATTTGGTTCAATGCTTCGTGCAATTGGAGCACAAATTGAAAAAACAACAAATCGTGAGGCATGTAGAGATCTTAGTGGACGTCGTCTTCGTGATATTAATGAAGAAAAACGTTTAAAAGCCTGGATGGAAAAAAAAGATACTCGTAAAGAGGAAGCTGTTGAGAGAAAAAAAAAGAAATTAGAAAGATTATGTGCTGAACCAAGACACGAGTTTAAAGATAAAAACTATGAACATGAGAGATCAGTTCTTACTGATAAAATTGATGATGCTGTTGAAGAAGGATTTAAAATGGCTAAAATTATTGAAGAGAGTGAGCAAGTTGCTGGGACAAGTAATGCCAATAAAGGAATCAAAAGGAAAACAATGCTTGATGATTTTGATGAAGACATTGGCTCTGATGATCTAACTAGTACTGATGATGATGATGATGATGACAAAAAAAATAAGCTAAATAAAAAAAATAAAACAGTCAATAATGAAAAGACAGATAATTCAGCTGGTACATCAACAGAATCATCATCATCATCATCATCATCATCATCTGATCCTGAAAATGAACACTCAAAAACGTTAACAAATTAATTATTCATTTTACCAACAAAATTGTTAGCAATAATTTAAAAATAAAAAATAAAATAATATCCTAAGTTTTAATCTAACAAGTGACGTTGTTTTTATAATTATTATTTAAATAAACAAAAAACATGGACATTCTAAATTTGATTATTCAAGTTTATTTAATTTATATAAACAAACTGGTTTTTTTTTTTGTACTTTTTTTTCATTTAAACAAGTTGAATATCTTGTTTTAATCAACCACAGCTTTTATCAATTTTTTTTTCGTTCACTGCTGTTATTGCTAAAAAAAACTTTCCATAAAAGTGCGTCATAACTGTAAATAAAACAATAGTCTGATAATACATACAGTAGATACTCAACTTGACAAGGAAAAGATACCAGTTGCCTACAAAACAATACTGATAACAACACTGATAATTCATTTACATTTCAAATCTCAAGTAAACGACTGATAAAATTGATTGTCCAAACAATTTACATTAACGTTAAATAAAAGTTTGACAATTGAGGTTAAAAATATTTATTTTTAATATGTGTATATTATTTATTTATCGTAATCCAAATGCAGATTCATCATCATATCGTCTTATTATTGCAACAAATCGTGATGAGTATTATAATCGTCCAACAAAATCAGCTCATTTTTGGGATAATTATGCAGATTGTCTTGGTGGTAATTGAAAAATATTCATTGATCAATATTAATTATTAATAACAAATGAATTATATCAGGAACTGATGAAGAACCAGGTAAACAAGGTGGTACCTGGCTAGGTCTATCAAAAATGAATAAAAAACTTGGTATACTATTGAATTTAAAAGAATCTCAACCTGAAGATTCAACTAATTCACCTGCCACATCAAAAAAAGGTCGTGGATTTATTGTTAATAATTATATCACATCTAGCAAGCCAACAACAAATTATTTAAATGAGCTATATGATGATCATAAGACTAAACAGTCATACAACTCATTTACTCTGGTCACTGTTAATTTTTTGTATGTTACTTTATTTTTTAAACATAATTTTACAAACACTTTGTCAACTATTAATATATTTTTTTAAATTGTATTAGGAATATTGATGTTAATTACTTTAGCAATTCAATTAAGACACAGGGTCCAGAAAAATGTAATGATGTAATTATTGGGTTTGGTAATAGTGTTTACAATCGACCATATAAAAAAGTAACAAATGGAAAAGAAATATTCAAATCTATTGTTGATAATGCAAAAGTTCATGAAGAGGATCAACTTATTGATAAATTATTTCAATTTTTACAATCAAAAGATCAGTATGTATTTTAAAATGTTTGTTTGTTTTTTGTATTTATTTTATCTTTTAATTGCAGACATTTGCCAGATGAAGAGTTAGCATCAACTCATCCAAATGAATTCAAACGACTTAGCTCAATATTTATCAATGGTAATGAAAATTATGGAACAAGAACTCATACACTGATTTTTCTTGACACCAATAATCATCTGACATTCATTGAAAATACAAAAGAAAATAATGAAATTTGGAGTCAACAACGTTTCGACATGCTCTTGTCTGTCTAAAACATTATTACTAATATTTTTTCATATCAATTTTAACTATCGCTTTAATGACTGATTTATTGTCAAATAAATTATGAAAATCATGTGCTAATTAACTGCCAATTACAGTAGAAAACAATTTAATTTATTTTCATGAAAAGAAACAAACAAATGTCAGTTGAAATTTAAAAATAAAAATAACCCTTTTATAATTTAGTTGCTACTAAATTAAAAATGTATAAATTTAAAAAAATTAATATTTTTACAATAAATAAATATGTTTTAATTTCAAAAATACAAATATTAAATTTAAATGATTTATGTTGTAATAAAAATGGTATAAATGTTGGTATAATTGGTGGAGGAATGACCTCAATTTACACTGCAATTATATTAAAACAATTAAAATACATAAATACAATAAATATTATTGACACAAAAGATTGTTTATCAGATGATGTGTTTGATATCAGTAACATTGACACATCACCAAAGATTAAATATTATAAAAATCAAGATTTTAACAAAGCTGTATCAAAAGTAAATGATTATTTTTTACAATTTAATTAAAAATATTTTACAATTTAATTAACTTTTTTAATCGATACAGTCAAATATAATTGCATTGATGGACAATGCGGATATTAAATCAAGTACCAATGATCCAAAAGAACAATTTATGATGATTTCAAATTACATCAAAGACATTGCTAAGAGATTAGTGATGATATGTCCATCAGCAATTTTTGTTGTATTTGCTCGTCCAGTGACATCAACACTGCCACTTGTATCAGAAATATTTCGTAGATATGGACAATGGAACCCTGATAAGGTCATTGGATCTGTTGGTATTGATAAAATGAGAATTGAAGCAATGGCTGGTAATTTATTTGACTTGGATCCAGCATTTATTTCAATTCCAATTGTTGGAGGTGCTGATTCAACGACAGTTGTACCATTAATAACAAGAGCACAATCATTAACTCAAATATCACGAGTAAATTATTATATTCAATTTGTTAAATAATAATATGCTAATTTTCTTTTGTTGAATAAAACAATTTATTTTTATTCAAGGAGCATGAAAGACAATTAATAAATAAACTCAAAACAGCTGATAGTGAGTTGGAAGAAACAAATTGTAATTTTAATGGACCATCAATGTCATCTGGAGTATCTGGTGCAAAATTAATATCACAAATTGCTCAAGCATTATCTGGACAAAAAAATATCATTAACAGTATTTACATACGTTCAAATATCATGCCATTTTGTAGATTTTTTACTCATGAAGTTCAATTTGGTGCTCATGGTGTTGAAAACAAATTACAAATACCCAAAATATCACCATTAGCACTTGAACTTATTGAACAAGCTGTTTTAAATATTAATGAACAATGTAAACATGTCAATGATTATTTGGATAATGAAAACATTGACATTACTGATAAATCATGTGAAAATTTAACTTGTAAATTAAAAGAAATGAATAATTAAATAAATCATCTAAAAAAAAATTCATCTTTTAGTAGAATTAAAAAAATAATAACAAACTTTGTTTGTTTATAAACAATTGTCGGCCATAATAGATAATAATATAGATAGAAAAGTTCCATTTATGTATTAAAATGATTCCAACTACTGATGATCATGATGATGATGATGATGACGATATAATGACTGCGCTTGACACGCCAACAAGCGGATACATCTAACATTATTTAGCCTCTTTTCCTTTCGTCCGAGGTTCTGAAAGGTGTGTGTTTTCATGTGCTCTTAATATATTAAAATAAATTCAATATAATTAATCTATTAGTAAATAAACAATCACAAAATTGTTATCAATAGACAATAAAAATTTAAATAATTAATATATTTATGAATTTAATGGTATTAATATTGAGTGAATAATTATGTCGATTCTATTTACAGAAGAACAAAATGGTACAACGGCTTACATACAGACGACGATTGTCGTACAACACCAAGAGCAACAGGAGACGCGTGTAAGTAATATTTATCATAAAAATAATAATTTCAAATTATTTATTTATTAATTTGACAGTTTAAATAATAATAATACTACCAATTGTCAGCTTAGATAATAATTTTGGTTAATTTTTATTTGACAGTGTTCGTACACCAGGTGGTAAACTCGTTTATCAATACTTGAAAAAGCCCAAGAGGATACCAAGATGTGGTGGATGCAAAGAAAAACTTAGAGGTATTCAACCATCTCGTGCTCAGGAACGTTTACGTATGTGTCGTCGTAAAAAGACAGTCAAACGTGCATATGGTGGTGTACTTTGTCACAGATGTGTTAAAGAAAGGTTAGTTCTTTTTAGCCCTCAAATTACAATTATAAATTAACAATAAAAAACAATTGTTATTTAGATTTTATTTCTCTTTGTAACTAGTCTATTTTTCTTAATACACTCCTTCTAACTTTAATATTATTTATGTAAACAACAACAACAACTAACATTTTGTTTTTTATTTCAGAATCGTTCGTGCTTTTCTCATTGAAGAACAAAAAATTGTTGTTAAAGTAATGAAAGCACGTCAAGCTTCTGTAAAAGCAAAAAAAACAGAAAAGTAAATCTGTAATTATTATTTTTTTAAATTGAAAATAAAACAACAAAATAATAAATAAATACTTCAAAGGGTTATTGTTATCAGTTTATTGAATGTTATAGTGTTAACAGCACAAAGTTTTTGTGTAAATGTTTATAGGTGTTGTTTTAATATCCAACGTGATTGTGCTTATAAACTTTCTGATATTTTTAATTTTTGATATTGTTATTTTATAATAAGAGTAGACTAAAGTTCAATTGACATTTAAATTGTTATTTTATTTTCTTTTCTAGTTTTTGGCTAAACTAGCTTCTTTAAATTTTGTATATAAAAAATCAACTGGACTTTTTATAAAAGTTTCCTTAATAAGTAGTTGACTTGATGGATTAATTAAACAATAACTAAGTACAACAAAGTAAATAAAAAGATTCATAATAGTGTTTTAAGAATCTAAAAATATTAGTTGAATTTTTTTTCAAATTGCACTTTTAATTTTTTTATCAGATAAATAAATGTCAATTAACAACGCATGCGTATTTTTTTAGCGCTTGCCAACGCATGCGTTAAAATGTTCTATTTTGAAATACGGAGAAAAAAAAAACGGCTGATGTTGTTTAGTGGTCGGAGACAAGCGTTGTAACCATATTTGTATGACAGTAAACGGACATAAAAAATACAATTCATATTCATTACACAGTTAAATTAATATCTCACAAAAATGGGTGTTATTTTTTCCAGATTTAGAGTAAGTAATTGTTGATATTAATTGAATAAAAATATGCCAACAAAGCAAATAGAAAGTTTTTTAAGGTTAAGTTTACTATATTAAGTCATTATTAATTTGTTATTGTTATTAAAAAATATGAAAATTTATTTATTTTTGATAGCTGATTATTGCTTGCTTTTTTTTTCATAGTTAATTGTTTTTTATATTTAAATATTTTTGTATCATTCGTGATGTTATTGTCAGTACTACTTGTTGTTCTGACGTTTGATAAATTTGAATTTAAAAAAAGACATTAAAAATAACTCTAATACCAGTTGAAATAATATTGTATTTGTTTTTTTTAAATGACACAGTTAATGTTGAATTTTTATTTTAAATTTTTGATGAATTAAAATGGCAAGGTAAATGTGATAATGTATTCATTACAAGTCTCGTTGAATCCAAAATTACCATCCAATGACACAGCAATGTGTATAACGTTTGTGCTAAATTGTAGATTTGGTTAATAAGGGTCAATCTATATTTGGATTATTTTAAATAACGTTAAATAATATTTAAAAAAAAAACATTCAATTCTCAGCAGATATTTTTGCCAACATATTGTAGACATTTGTTATCATTATTAAAAAAAGTCTTTTAAATGACTCATTTGCCTGAATAAAAATATTAAAAAACATTTTAATAATGACTAATGTATTGTTTGAATAGTGTTATCAATAATTTTATCATTTATTTTCAGAAAAAGAAAACAACAATTGAAATTTTAGAAGACCTTGACACGGTAAAATTTTTTTGTTTTTAAATTTATTTCTATGATGATTGTTATTAATGAATATTATTGTTTTTAGCAAATAAAAAAAATTGAAAAATATGGAACAACGACTGAACAAAGACACAAAAAAATTGTCGGTACATTATTGATATACAGTGTTTTACTTTACATTGTAACAGCAGTAGTTTTTTACTTTTACTTTTTTCCTGCATCATTGTATGATCAGCTATTTTACATTACTCCACTGCTCATATTTCCATTGCTGTAAGTTGGACATTTAAATTATAAAAAACAATTAAATAATATATTTTTATTTATTATTTTGCAGCATTATAATTACTAAAAAAATGGTAAGCTGGTATTACAAGCGAAAGATTTCAAAAAATCATGATAAACTAATAACAATGGAACAAGAAAAAAAAAAAATATTAGAAGAAGTTACAGAGAAAGAAACTTATAAAAAAGCCAAGGAAATATTGTTAAAATTTGCTCCAGATCAACTCCGTATGACACCGGTAATTAATCATTTGAAATATAAAAAAAAAACTAATAATTTGACAGAATTAAGACAACAACTAATTGCATAAAAATATTATTCATTTCAGCTGACACCACAGGTTTGTTAATAAACACATAAATAAAACAAATATATTTTTATGAAATGTATTTTTTGTTTCTTTTCATTTAAATTTTAGCCTGTCACGAAAATTACTAGTCCAACTGATACACCTAAACGTCCAGTTGATACACCACGTGCTTTAATAACATCACCAATTGGACCAAGTGGACGAGGTGTTGGACAAAATGCACTGTCACCAATGCCAGTCGGTGGAAATGAATTACGAAGACGAGCATTTAATTTTGCAAGTCCAGGAGTAACACCATCAATTGGTACGCCAAAAATTGGTGCTCGTCCTCTTGCTATTGGATTTACATCCCAATACAATACTCCAGCTGGACCAATGTCCAATATTAAATCACCTGTTGCTTCGTTAATGAGCCCTCGTCAGTAACACATTATGTTTTTTTTCTTTTTTTTTTTATTTCTTAACTTCCTTTATTTTTTCCTGCTTATTGATGTTGTTTTAAACTAAAATCACTAATTGATTTGACTATTCTTTCTTGTATTTATTATTTAATTGCTCTATTGTTTTTTAGGCTCACCTTTACCACGTCCAATTCTTTCTCAGCAGAGAAGTTATTTAGATCGTTTGGTTGAATATCTTGTTGGTGATGGACCATCAAATAGATATGCTTTAATTTGTCAACAGTGTGATTCACACAATGGCATGGCATTAAAAGAAGAATTTGAATTCTTTGGTTTTCGTTGTTGTTATTGTAATTATTGGAATGCAGCAAGAAAACAAAAGCCATCAGCACCAAAATTAGATAATGATATTACATCACCAATTGCATTTGCATTAAATTCTAAAAAATTAACTGAATCATCAAATTCATCTGGATCTGGTATGATATATTTATCTTGTATAGAAATTAATAGCTAATTTATTTGTTGTTTTTTATTATTTTTACTTGATAGATTCTGATATCGAGGTTGTTGAGAAACCTGATACATCAGACAATGATACTCCAGAAGAGCATATACCTGAAAATAAAACAACTGAATCTGAACAAGGTTTGATTATGCCTTTTTTTTCTATATATATTAAATTAATAGTCAAATTATTTCGTTCAATTTTTGTTAATTTAATTCATTTTTTTAACATGCAGAAGTTGAAAATTTGTCAGATGATAAAATATTAACAACTACTCAAGTTGTCACTGAATCTGCTCACAATGAAGAAATGGAAATTGATGAATCCCCTAGAAAATAATTTACATGGTACGTATAACAAAAAAAGCAATAATTAAAACTTAGAAAGCCACAAATCAAATTTAAACTTATAAAAAACAAAACAAAAAAAATACCAATTGTGGCTCAAATTATTTGCATACCGTTTTCATAAAAAACACCACTCATTCCAATGAAGTTTAAAGAAAAATATATTTTGAAGCTGATTAATTCAGTTATTATTTTTATTTTTAATTAACATCACAATTCAATAGTAGCATAAGATATCCAAGCGATAAAAAAAAAAATATCGTAGGTTTTTTAGTCAATCAAAAGGCAAATTAAAAAAAGAAATAATAAGAATAAATACAGTTTATATTTTTGAGACACAAAGCTACTACCCCTTTTTTCTAGAAACTGTGATTTTAAAAAAACGAAATATCTATTTTTAAAACGTCGTGGAAAAAGTGCGTCCTCAGATGTTTTTTTCGTATTGTAATTGTTAATGTAATGTGTGTAGTTATTACTGTTAAATTATTCAAAATCATTTTTAATAAAACGAAAAACAAAAAACCGACATAAGAGGTAATTAAATCAACACTGTATAGACAGTTTTTTTCAATCATAAATATTTATCAATAATTCAACCAACGAGATTTAACGAAATACTAAGGCTTTCATAAATTTAATTTATTTAAAATCATTACATTTTGCCTACAGTTCAATTAAAATTTGTAACAATTATTTATGAAATATTTAATAGACAATAGTGATGATGATAAGTGTTTTTTTTTGTTTCTATTTATATGAGAATTGCGTGATTTAGATGAATAAATATAGTTTTTCGTATAAAAAAAAATGATAAAAAGTAGATATATGTTTATTCGTGTTCCTTGACATGTTAATTTTATTAAACTACATTTGTTTATATTTGAAATTAACAATAATCAAGTGTCAACTAATTCCAACTATCCCATTTAAACTGAAGAAACATCTTGATTTTTTGTAACATAAAGTTATGATAGAAACATTTGACAAAAAAAAAACTAATAATTAGTTTTTTTAATTATTATTAAATGATCTTTAACGATATATTTTAATAGAAATGAAAATATTAAATTATTACAATTTGTTTTCGAATTAAATAATTAGATGTATTCACATGACTATTCCGTGACGAAATGGTCTGGTGTATTGAGTGAGTGAACACTGAAAACACATGTGGCATACCACTAGTTTAAGTCGCTTATTTTTTTATTCTTCTTCTCTTTTACTTATATATTTAATTTTTATATTTTTCATTATTATTTCCGCGAAACGGAACTCAACGTCTTGAAGTCCGATGAGTCCAACGTGTCTCGACAACGGTGGAAGGTATTTTCGCTTGGCTGATGCTCGTGCCTACACCATACATTTTTATCCCCATATATATTAAATATTATATATAAATTTATAAAAATATAACAAATACAACATATATACATGTGGATATAATACTTGAAAGTTATTAAACCGTATATGTACAACTGACTTTTAAAACTCGACACGCTTTGAAGTTTTGTGAAGCAAACACCGGTTCGTTTTTAACTTTTATGTCTCTACATACATTCGAAAGAATATACTAGTTGGCTTTACAAATTATTATCAAGGTACTTGACCCTCTCTTTAATTTTATATTCTCATTTTTATTGCAATTTTTTTTTTATATCTCTCCTTTATAAACAAATATTTTTCTTGAATTACAAAAATAAAAAAATTCATCATAAAATAACAAAAAAAAGTACCATTAAATTAACAATAAATTTATAAATAAATAAATTTTTCAAATGGTATTTTAATTGTTACTATCAAATTAATAAATATTTCGAATTTTTCGATTTTAAAATTAATTGATTTCGGCAAAGATATTCGATCTATTATATTATTTTTTAATAATAGGGTTTCGAATTTCTAGTCTCGGATTAGATCAGACATTTGGCAAGGTCATTTCTTTAAATAAAAATAATACCTTCAGGGTTGTGACGTCTCGTATAGTCATCTAAATATTTCATTCGATTGTCATCATCGTAAATTGCATCAGTTTAAAATCCATCAAAATAACACCACCCTTATTTAATATGAATAAAAAAAAATCTATAAACTTGAAAATATATATTTTTTTATTGTAAAATTTATAGAATAAAAATAATAAAAAAAAAAGTATTAAAGAGATAAATAAATAAAAAGAGACAATTGAGCGTGAGAAATTTGAAAATATTTTATCGCTTGAAAATTTTCTAGTAAATATATTAACAAATATATATATATATTGTATATTTAGTGATGATACACGCATATAGACTTTCACTTGGAACTGCATTGCGATTTTTAGACCAATACTATCATACATTTCACGTGAACTTTTCAACCTCTTCCGCAAAATGCATAATACCGATATAAACCTTGTATTTTTATTTGAAAAAAATAATTTTATATTCACATTTGATTTGCACATATTTTTCAAAAATAAAATAATATCTTCAATTCTATTATTTTTTTTATTTTTATATATACATTTTATATATCAACAATATTTCTTCTGTATGCGCCTATTTTTTATTATTATTTTTTTTTCATAAAAATTTATATTCGTTTTTCCTTGGCGTAATAATGGACGATGTATACGGTGAATAAAATTTAAATGTAGTAACGTTATTTTAGTTAGAAAGATAGCTTACGATGCATGACGACTCAAGCAAGAATCTGCTTTTTTTATTATTCATCTTGATAATGGATTTTTTTTTTTACATTTCTATCATTCCCTAATTTAGAAAATTATCAAAAAAAAAAAATAAACTGTCTTTATTTAATTGTAATTAATTTTATACAAGTATTCTATTAATTATTTTTTTATTATGAATTAAATTTTGTGACTCATTGGAACACCAAGAATACCAAAAAAATATTCTTTAAAAATGTTTTTACCTCCAGGGCAAATTAGATCTTTCGAGATCTCTGTCTGGTTGACTAAATTGATTTAAATTTTTCGATGTTCAAAAAAGAAAAAAAAAAAAAAAAAATAATAGTTATAATAAATTGTCACTTATAGATTGAATCTTGATTGTGAATTTTTGTTTTCAATGTCTTTGTCTCGAACTCTCGACACATCATTAAAAAAAAATGGGGTTGATAATTTAATAATAATATTATAATTTATTTTAATAATATTCATTTGATGAAATATAATTTTGCGTTGATTTTTCTATAATTTTTTCATTGCTAAAGAATAAGATACAATTATTTATCACATTAATGTCATTTCATTTTCCATAAATAATTTTTAAAAACCATAAGATTAATCTGATAAGTTTATTTATTATAAAAATAAAAAAATTAACAGAGTTCATTTACTAGATGTTCATGTCGACCTCAAGGACATCCACGTGTCTTTTTTACCTTCTATTTGAATAGTAAAATATATTTTAAAAAAAAATATACATATACATTTAGAAATAAAATCTTTCACATGATCTTGAGATGTTTAGTTTTATATATCATCAAGGATAACTAAATAATAACAAGTATAAAATTTATATTGCTGATGGCATTATTGAGAATACAATCCCGCAATATTACGTGCAAAAATGTCCTTCATATTTCGAGAAGAGTTATATAAAAAAAAAAAATTACAACAATATATTTAAATAATGATTGTAAAAATAATAATTTTTATTTGCAACATATATGAACAGCCAAATTACCTTTGTACACAATAATAATAAATATACAACTAAATTACTGTGTATTCTAATACTCAAAACTATTATTAATTTTTACGATCAATAGATCTGAGTTAAAACAGTTTTTTTCTTCAAATTACTCCAACAATTTTCCCATCATCATCATAGAAAATAAAATAAAAAAAAATTTAACTATATAATTTTCATATTTACTTATTGTTTTTAAAAATAATTTAATTTTAAATTAAAAATAAAATATATAATTGAAAATAACAATTAAATTTATTGCAAAAATATTTAGATAATTTTTTATTTTTTAATATATAATTAGACAAAAGTAATTGGAAGTGATTACTTTTATCTTGAATATAACAGTCGTGTTTAACTTCAAGGTCGAAAACAATATGAACCTACTTATTTAATGATTTTTTAAAAAAAAAAAATTAATTTGTTTTTCATTATTAGAAATATATTTATTTTCACATTTTTCCTTTACTTTTTTTTTTTATATTTTTTCATACAGTCAAATGAGTATTACGTTTTTTTTCTCACGATATCGAGTCACTTGTTGATGATGAATGACGTGACCTTCGATTAACCAGTGTATTCGATACGTTATTTTTTAAAAAATATTTATTAACTTATTTTTCATGTGTATGAAAAAATAAATATATTTATTTCTCTATTTATAAATTAATTTACATTATTATATATTGCAAATAAATATATATATTTTTTTCTGATGCGTGATTCTACAGTTTCAAAGGATCGGCATGATGATTCAATCGAATATATTATAGATGAGCCATTTGTAAATTGAACATGTCCGTTAGATGAATCAATTTTAATTAATTAACTTTAAATAAATTTTAATTTAATGATGTTTTTTTTTCAAATTTAAATTAATATAAATCTATATATTGTATATATTACTCAATATTATTTTATTGCAAATGTTTATATATATAAATTAAATAAATAATTGTTTTACATTTAAATAAAAATTTAATTAAAATAAATTTTAAATTTTTTTTTTTTTTTTTTCTCTCTTACTGCTAAAATATATATTTAAATTTTAAAAAATTATATTTTTTTTTAATTTCATGTTATTTTATAATATATATAAATAACAATTATAATCGTGGTATTTTTTTTCTTTAAATTTTACATTTAATTATTCTCTTTTATCCCGAATTCCATCTATAATGATTTTTTTTCCTTTATAATTTTGATAAATTAAAATTTTGATTTTTTTTTTTTAAATTTATCATTCTACACTCATTATGTGTTAAATATAAAAAATTATATATTTTTTTCATGTGACTCTATAGAGTCATTCTTTGACATAAATAAACAGCCATATAATAAAAACATGGTCGCATCATCGTGTATAAATGACCTCGCGACCCACGACCTGTTCGACTTCTAAACAGGTCGTCGTTCATTAAAACTTATATATTAAGTACAAAAAAAAAAATAAAAAAGAAATCTATTATATATTTAATTTACCCTAAATTTTTTCAATGATAATTAACAAAAAATTCCTAAATATAATTATTATTAAAAATGAAATTTCTAAAATTCCAGGTTGATTTTATCACGATTAAATTCAAGTTAGACTTTAATAAAAATTCATTTAAAAATAAATAAATTAAAATATATATTCATTTATAATACCTGTTTTTTTTTTTTTTTTAAATAAATATATACATCTTTATACATATTCTTTCGCAAATGATGATGACTCATTGTGTACAGTTCATCCGCAGCTAATCACATGTCTCACATTAAAAGAAAAAAACGAAGGAATTAGCTAAGAAATTTAAACAAATTTATCTTTATTAATTCAACCACAAAAATAATATAATAAAACCAGAATTTAATTAAAACGTATATATCAATTTTAAAAATACCTCAATATGATGTGTCAAGTAATGATTATATTTTTTTATTTTTAATTAAAAATGATAGATATATATACACACATTGTAAATAAAATTAATAGTGCCGTGTAAAGATTCAGATGATTTTATTTTTTTTTCCTTATAATCAGAAAGATGTGAAGACGATGATAAAATATATATAAAAAAAAAAGATTGACATAGGTCGGCGGTGCCATTGGCAAATCACAAAAGTCAAAGACACACTTGGCGGTTGGCATACCGTCAAAAATGCTCAAGGGGGTCTTAAAAAAAAATATATTTATACATATATACAAAGCAGGTATTGCAAGTATAGAGAAGCCATAAGTTATACAGGTAAAAATGATGATGATGATGATGATGATGATGAGGTTAACAACTTTCACGCGAGGACCATGGTTGAGGCTTCTTCGTATTAAAATGTATTCCGGTATTTTCTACATTTATATATGTACTAGATACACTCTCTTTATTTAGAAAAAAAAAAAAATCTTTTTCTGTGCCAAAGGAGTTATATAGAGAGGATGAGCTATGCCAGGGGCAAAGTTCATCTTTTCTAGCACAAACGAAGGGAAAAAATAATCTATATAATAAAAAAAAGTCGCCAGATCCTTGGAAAGCTCAATGCTCATATGAGGCTATTTATTTTTTCATTTTTGGATTTTTTTTAGTTTTTTGTTTCATTTTGTTTTTTAAAGTTTGTATATAACCGTGCACTGGCTCCTGTGGCTCTTTGGCCTCGACCCTGGTCATCACAAAACCATCAAAACCATCAACTTGGCATTACAAAGTTTCTACGATTTACCTGCAATACGTCAAATTTTGTCAAAAATTCTTGTTAATTTATTGGAATGTTTTAAAAATTACTTGCTTAAAAAACGATCCAGATGGACTTGGTGTTCTATGAACTACCATACAAAAATAAATTTCCATGAATATGTGGATTTTATTTTTAGAAATAAATTCATTTCATTTTTTGCAGTTCTGTACTATTATCATTGATCATTCAAAAGTTCTTATTACTTAAAAAAGTATTTGTCTATCATTTAAAGCAATTTTACTTGCAAATTTTTCAATAAAATAATGAATTAAATGTAAATATGTGAATTTTCTATTATTTTATAATAACAATATTATAGTTTTTTTTAATTTTTATTGCAAAATATATAAATGTAATTTAATAGAAATGTTTTTCATGTTTTAAAATAGTTATATATATATTTTGGGTCGTGCGATATGTCGTGTTTATTTTCTAAAGCAATATAACGGAGCTTATTTAATGTTAGTTTCATTTATTTTTTTAACTTTATTTTTTTCCATTCAAAGTGATTGTTCAAATGAGGATGACATAGAATCATCCTCCAACATAACAATCGAATTTTTCACATGTGATCATTATTCATTCGTTTATATATATTTAATTTTTTTTATTTTTTAAATTCTTTTTTGGCAATTTAACATCGTGCAGAGAATAAAAGAGAATTTTTACAGATTGTAGTTAAACAACGTGATGTGAATTTTTATAATTTATTTATAAAATCCTTATATGGAATTTGGATAAAAAAAAAACCCACATAAAAAAAAAATCAAAAATTAAAAAACAAAAAAAACTGTTTATGTATTTTTTAAAAAAAAATCTAAATTAAATGAAAAAAAACATTGGCACGAGTGAAATCAATTGAAGGTATCACCTCGTGAGCTCCATGACCGCGAATTTAAATGACCTGATATTCCATATATTATTTAACATAAATATCCATTTGTATTTAAAAAAAAAATAAATAAATTCTAATAAAATATACGCATTTCTTTCGTCCATAAAAAAAAAGATTAAATTAAATTCCACTTCACCTTTAAAGTGTTATTATTATTTGGGTATTTAATTATTTTTTAAATCACACTAAATTTGAAGAATCGAATAGTCTAAAATATATTTATTATATAATTCCAGTCTAGTCTGAATTCTAGTCTGAATTCTAGGATCAAAACGATACCAATAATTATTTTTTTTTTTAAAAAAAAAGGAAAAAAAAAGTGCATAGTGGCGGGTCGAAAAGATATATAACAAGTCTAGCCTTTTCTTAAAAATTAAAAAAAAAATATTCCCCTCAACCCGTCTAAATATATGTTACATCGTTACAGCTGTTTTGTTGGTTCGTCAGGTGGATATGTTCCTCTTATACATGTATTTTCTCCTTTTCTCCCTCATAATTTTACACACGCTAAACTTGGACCAAAATAATTCCTCTTGGAAGAAATAATAATAAGAAAAAAAGTGCAGTCAAGATCAGATCAACGGGGTTAAAAAACAGATATATTTATATTTTTAATTTTTTTATTATTTAAAATAATGAGAAAAAAATATTTAAACAATCAAAATAGAGTTTGGATGGATAGTCTTTAATTTTTATAAAATTACTTTGGTGTAGAAAAACAAAACAAAAAAAATTTAAAAGTCAGAAGCTAAAATTAAGAAAAATCTAAAATTTGCCTCGGGCTTTTTTGCCACTAATTTAATAATTGATGTTTTATATATTCGTTTTTGTTTATGCCACCGGGAGAAACGGTAACTATTTTTATTTTTTTATTCTTTTATATCATCATCATTGTTTTTTTTTTTTTTCAACAAACTTCAGCACTGAATTTAAACGCCGGAACATATTATTGCCTTGGGGATTACAAGATGCTGCAGCATTTAAACAAGAAAAACATGATTTTTAAAAAAGAAATACTTTTTTATTGTTAGTTGCAGACAATCTTATCGTTTGTCTGAAGACTTTTACTTAAAAATTAAAAACAATATATATTTTTCCCTTTGAAAATCCATATAATTCAATAATAAATATATTCAATTTGCAATTCATTTGAAGCACTATATCTAATTTTTTTCATCAAATTTTTATAATTTTAATTATATAAATTTAATGAAAATAAAAAAATTAGTCACAAAGAAATTTATATAATACGTGTATGTGTGTGTTCATATATAAAATAACATTTCCCAAGCACAAAGTTTAAAACGACCCCGAATGCCAGAGGTCAAAATACCTTAACGCGTAACTTGAATTCGTCTCGGTCTTTCGTCTCATTTTTTTATTTTTATTTATTTCTAAATTTCATTCGTGATGATGACTATGAGCCTGGTGAATAAATTCAAATCAAATTAGTTTTTCTTTATCATAATTTATTTATTTTTTATTATTAAAAATAAAGATGGACAAGATGAAGCTGCAGAGGAGATGAAAAAGCACCAGAAGAAGAAGAAGAAGAAGCGTCAGTGTCACGTTCATTTCCTTGATTTTTTATATTGTATTTAATATGAAAAAATATAAAAATATTATTATTTATTTATTTATTATTATTATTTATGTTTATTGATTAGGTATATTATGTATTTTTGCAGAAAAGAATAGGGAAGATCGGTGCCACTCGGTCATTGGTGAATGTACCGTGTACCGTACCGTTTCGTTCCGTACACCATCACATTTTTAAAAATGAAAAAAAAATAAAAAATATATATATTCTTCTTCTTCTTCGATATGTTTTATCCTATTGACTATCACCAAACAATCTCTGATTCCATCAAGATGTCTAGATTAAATACATGGGTATAAGAATATCATAAAAAAAAACTTTTATATCATTTTGTTAATGTTAATGATGATTTTTTTATCTTTATCTTTATCTTTTTTTTCTATTAAACAAATAGATTTATTTGTTTATGATTTATTGACTGTTAATATTGTAAATTGATTTATTTTATTATCTTTTTTATATTGATTTATCTTTATTTGAATTTTTTTTAATTATTCATTTATACAAACGGTAAAAAGTTGTATTTTTAAATTAAAGAATTTTTATATATTTGATAGTTAAACAATTGATTAAATTTATTAAATAAGATTGAAACTATAAATTTTATTTTGTAATTTAAAAAATATCAATGTTTGAAAAAAAAAAAACATATATAATTGCAAAATTTTTTTCAATGATGATAATCTAGAATCAACACAATTTACGATGCAATTGGAATAACATCCTGAAGGGCACTTCTGGTCTCTCAAGAAATTCTCAAGTAATACATTTTATATTCTCAATCGTTCTTATGTCGATACAATTCTTCAATATAATAAAATGAATCAAGATTATCAATTTAAAAATTAAACTAATGATTACATTGATTTATTTGATTTTGTAAATATTTTTCCAGCCAAGATGATGATGCAGATGATGATGATGATGATGATGATGTGATAATTCTAATGACATTATTACATTGAAATTTTCTCCAAATCAATTGTAAAATAAAAAAATAATCATTTCTTTGTTTGAATATTAATTAACTTTGCTTATGCTTTACAACAGTGTAAATATATTTCCATAAAATCACATGGAAAGCCAACAATTGATGTAGAAAAATTGATAAGAAATGGAAAAAATTAAAGCAGGATCTGCAAATAAATAAAAATATATATTGTAAAAATGTAAATGCTGTTATTGAGTTGATCATTGGATGATGACATCATTGCTTACTTCAACATGTTGTTATGAATTGTTAACACTGGTGCTTGAAGCTGTGAATAAATCATAAGCTAGATGTTATTCTTGATCGTGCAATATTTTTTGATGTCAATCTTTTCATTAATTTTTTCAAAATATTATTACAACAAGGACAACGAGGCACAGATATTAAATAGCTAATAATAAAATAAATAATAATATAAATTATTTAATAGTATCTTGAAGCCAATAATTATTATTATCAAATAACGCATAGCAGCTGGTAGAGTTACAAGACTCATGAACTCTATCAAAGCAGAAAATTTAATTTAATGAATCATTCAATCCTTCAAATTAACTTCTTTTTATCTCATTAGTCACCAATGAGCCTTTTTTTTTGAATAACTTTTTTTGTATATAACTAATAAACATGTATCAAAATTCATTTAATTGATGCTGTGTTTATTTTTTTTTTTAATTACATTATCTTCATGTTGCAAGATAAAAAAAAAAAAAATAATAAATATATACACTTGTTATCTTTTGAAAAACGTAAAGAAAAATAAAATGAAAAAATCAAATATATATAAAGAAAAAACAAGTAATTTTTAAAATTTATTTTTGGATTATCTTGAATAGCATGGTGAGTGAAAAAGGGATTTTGGGATAAGGATCATTTGTTGTTTTTTTTAATTTTTATTTTGAGATACACTGCACACGCAGGTGGTATAAAAAAATTCGAATGAAAAAATAAAAAAAAAAAATATTAAAAGGGATATTCGTGTATGATACCGGTTTATCGACGATAATGGACCGGATCGATTCGGGTGTTTCAGTAAGTTTTGAGCTCTTTTAGATCTCTTCAATTCGCTTCATCACTTGTTTCGTGTTTATACACAATATAGTAGATAGAGTCGTGGGAATCGATTGGATTGCATCCGGCAATTAATTTTTTCGCTACGCCCCGATTAGGATGTTAACTGCTCTTCCTTTTTTTTTTTTTTTTCATTCAAATATAATTCTTGCAATTGAACAATAAAATTTCCATGAAAATCATCAATTTATTAAATTAAATTTAAGCTTATCTGTATTAAATGAAAAAATA
>JAPYYR010000096.1:0-52495 GCA_030523065.1 Aphidius colemani | reverse complement strand
AAATTTCGTGTTATACAATAATTTAAATAATGAAAAATGCCACTTGATCGATAGCAATTAATTTTACTGATAAAATATAATTGAACTCAATAAATTACGTGGAATATTTCGATTGCGCCAACATGTTTATAAATAATTTCCATCCTTGATAATTTTTTTAATTTATCTATAGCTTTTAAAATAATTATCAATAATATTCATGTAATTGTTGACCTAATTAATAATTATTCAAAATTATAATGATAAACGTCTCTTTATTTTCTCTAATTTTCATGTAATGAAGAAGTAATTATAAGTGCTTTGAATTATCATTAGCGTTCAAGCAATTATTGTCTAATAATGCCTATCAATAATTGTTTTTTTAAATTACGTGGAATATTTCAATTGCTTCGAGTCATTAATGTATGATTAAGTTGAATTTTCTATTCCGAAAAAATAAGGTCAACTGAATTATTATAAAACAATTTTAAAAATTGATAATAATAAATTTTAAAAATATATTTCAACTTTCTCGTTAAATTACGTGGCATAATTATTTTAATTTTTATAGTAAGAAATAATTATTACTGCTATAATAACACTTTTAAAAATTGATATCAATTCAAAAACGAAATTATTAAAATTTATTTATAAATAAAATATTTCTTAATTTATTATTGAAATATTTTAATAAAAAAACAAATTATAAATATCAATTTTAAGATCATTTCACAAATAAATTAAACACCAATATAAAATAACATGATTTTTATTAAATTTATAATATTTATTTATATATTAATAATTATTAATGTTAAGGTAAAAAAAGGAAATTTATCATTTTTGTTTTTTATCGTTTCAATATCATTGAGATTGTTCGTTATGTTGATTCGCTGATGATTCATTTCTAGACTCTCCTTCCTGTAAACAAAACCAATATAAACCATGATTAGTACTTTTATTTATGTCAAATAAATTTAAGATAAAAAATAAGATACCTGATTTGTTGGTAGTCTGACAATTGGCAAAACATCTGGCATTGGTGGTGGAGCTGGTGCATCTCCATAAGTCTCATGAAGTTCTTCAAGTCTATTGCTCAATTCTGATCCTCGACGATTTGTTGCATTCATTTTTTTCATCAACCAGTCAGCTTGTTCTTCAAGTCGCTTTAATCTTTCAGATCTTGCTGCCAATACTTCTTCAGGTGTACGTGTTGCCTTTGATGAAGTTGTTGTCCCAGATGGAACACTACAATCATCTTTAATTTTTTCTTCATCCTGATTATCATCAACTTTGTTATCTTTATTATCAGCTGTGTTATTTACAATTTCAACAGTTTTATTTTCATCTGTTTCATCTGACTGAATTGATGGACCAACAACAAGAGGATCACTAAATTGTACCATTTTAGATGACTGTGGAAATGGTCCAATTGAAAATACAGAAACCGTTCCATCATTTGTACATTGAATATTTTTATCTGGCTCATCGGATGTCATTGGATTATTTGAATTATCATCATTAATGTTTATTAAATTTTGTATAACATTTGCAAGTGCTTGATCAAGTGGATTCGTTGACTCAATATTTTTAATATCTTGTTGATTATTTAGCTCATCAATTCTTATTGGCTCTTCAACTTCTGATGTAGCTACTTTTTGCTCTGATACTTTTATTAACTCGATTTTTGTTTCTGTTATTTCAGTGTCTCTTGGTTGCTCTGAATCAGTATCAGATGTTTGAACTTTTGTATTTTCCTTCCTCGTTCTTCTACGTGGACCTGATCTTGTTCTTTCTTCATTTGGTTTATCTTCATCGTCTGAATCATCATCTCTTTCATCACTAAAACCACTTTCACCACTGTAAAAAAAAATAAATAAATAAATAAATCCAAATATATTTAGTTAAACTAATTTCTTGTATTGTTTTCTTTTTTCATTTTCTCGTTTTACCTTGTGTTTAATGATTCTTGTGCAGCAAGTGCTTTTCTTGCTGCAAATTCACGTCTTAAATTTCTCCATTCAATTTCAGTATTTGTATTCTTTTGTCTAGCTGATTCCCATTTTTCACGACAATATTCTAATTCTTGTTTTAATTCTTGTAACATTTTTCTTTTCTGTTGTAATTCATAACGTAATATTTTTTCATGAGTATGTAACTGTTGATGTTGTGCTTGCATACGTCCAACAATATTCCAAGTTTTACTCAGTTCATCAGCAACTGTTGACAATCTTTTTTCCTAAAAATCCAATAAAATAAATAAAATATAAACACAAATAAAACAACTAATTATCATTTGTTACATACTTGTTCACCCAATTTACTTTCTAAATGTAAATTAAGTTGTTTCATTCTTCCCATTTCTTTTTCTAATGATTTTTTTTCAAGTATAAGTTCTTTTAATCGTATATATGTTTTACTAACTGATATAACTAGTCTTGGACCACTTGGTGTATCAACAGATTTATAGCATATATTTGGATCGTCAACAAGTGATGCTGATACTGTTGATGTATTGGCTGTATTTGCTTCATGACAACTCAATAATTCTAATAAAACTTTCCATACTTTTGGTAAATTATTAGCAATATTCTCTTCTTGTATATTATCTTCATCTTTTTTTTCAGGTATACCATCAACTTGTCCTACTAAATCGAGTAATAATTTTGGTAATGCTGCTGCTTCAGTGCCTTCTTCTTTAGCCATGTCACTTATTAAATCATGATTTTCTTGTATTAATTCAGTTAATCTATCTAAATCCATGTCAGCTGATGATGCACTCAATAACATTTGTGAAAATAAATTATTAATAACTGACATTTGATTTTGTAAATCACGACAATCGGCTTTTGTAAGACCCAATTGTGATTCTAAATTTGATATAACAGTATCTTGTTCATCAATCTATAAATAAAATACAAAAAATATATTTTTAATAAAACCATAAACATTAAAAATAAATAACAAACCTTTTCTTCAGCTTTTTTAATTTCTTCATCAAGATATTCTTTATCTTTTTTGGCACATTTTAATTGTTCTTTTGTTGTTAAAAATTCTTTTCCAATTGTTTCTTTTAAATCAACAAGTATTCTCATTCTTTCATCATAAAGTTTTTTCAATTTTTTAACATCATCAATTTGTCTATCTTGTTCTAGTCTTAAATCATCATCAATATCATAATGACATATTTCTTCGTTATCAATAAAACCAGTTACAAATTGTGTTTGTAAATTTTTTAAATAATTAATTTGAATTTGACGTTTACCATATGATTCTTTATTCATGGTGCCAATGTCATTGAGTAATTTAATTTTTTGTTTATATTTATCTGGCTCACATTCAAGATGAAACCTTAGGTCATCTATTTTTTCAATTTGTAGGCGTATGCATGATCTTAATTCATCTGTTACTTTTAATACATCTGTTAATCTTTGGGCATTTTGTTGAATTAAATTAGATGATTGTCTCGTTGTTTTATCATTCCAATCGTCTGGTGTATTTGTTGATACTTCAATGTACTGCAATTCTGCATTTGTACATGATGATCCATTGTCAGCTTGAGTTTTTAATATATCTAGAATTTTTGATGTCTCTGAATGAGCCACTTTTTCAGCATCAAGTTCTTTTTTTAATCTTTCCATTTCTGATGATACTGCTGCTATTGCACGTTGTCTTGCTTCTCTTTTCATTGATAAATCTTTTTTAAATTCTTCAAGATTTTGTCGTTCATATAAATCATCTTCCATTGATGTTTCTATTAATTAAATTACATATATTTTTTAATTTATTTTAATTTATTATTTTTTTTTTTTCTACTTACCAGCATCAGAAACGTCATATTTTTTATTTATAATTTCAATTTTTTCATTAAGTCTTTTATTGTCTCTGTTTGTTTTATCAATTATTTCATTATTTTTTTTATTATTTTCAATTTCTTCTTGTAGTCTTGATCTCAATTTATGACATTCATCATCACTTGATTTTAATTTTGATTCTAAATTTATTATTTTCTTTTTATCAGCATCATGTGAATATTTTACTTTTATTAATTCAGCTTTTTGTTTTTTACAGTCAATTGTTGATGTCTAAATTAGAAAAAAAAAAACGAATTAATTAATTTATAATATTAATAAATAATAATATATAAATTCAATTAATTACCTCATAATTTTTCTGAACAATATCAAAATCAATTTTAAGTTTTTCAATAATTTCATGTAATTCTAAATTCTGTTGTTTTATTTTTTTCATTTCATCAGTTAAATCATCATCAATATTGTTATTCATATTATTTTTATCATAAATTTTGCTTTCATTAATTTGACTTTCAAGTATTTTTATTTTTTCCATAGCATTATCATAATTATTTTTTAAATCATCATTATATTGTAAATTATTTTCATCAATTTTATTTTTTTTAATAATATCTTCAATTATTTCAACCCTGTTATTTAAATGTTCATCATGTTTATTTTTGTTTCTATTAATTTCATGTTTTTTATTAATTTCCATGTATAATATTTCAACTTGTGATAGCAATGCTGAATGAGCAGTTGCTAATTGTTGATTTGCAGCAGCAAGATGTGACACTGTTCTAGTTAATTCCATGGCTTCTTGATGCAACAATTGTGCATTTGAATATTCTGATTGCCAACCAGTCATTTGACTTGCGTATGTTAACTTTTGATTAAACGAAAAAAAAAATTATATTTAATTTACAAATTATTAACCAACAGAAAAACTCAATATATTATTATGTATTTGCTTATATCAATTGGCTTTTCATTTGCTCTTTCATCAAAATTAAAATAGTCTTATTTGAATGTATCTACTCGACTTGAAAGACGACTGTGTACTGAATAAGATTGAGAAATAAAGGTATCAGCCAAATAAAAAAAAAGACACGTGATATAAGATGAGTGTTAAGAAGAATTTTTGTATGACTGACTCAACCATACCACTACCAATAAAATAACTACTGGTTATTTGCCAATTTTTTTTATCATGATTTATATTAAATATTATTATTCACTAATTTATGCAAAGAAGAAAGAGATCATGTGTTTATAATTGTTGTAAAAATAAACATGAAAAATTCATATTAGTTTTCTTTTATAAATTTACTTATAATTAACTTACCAAAGTCTCTTGATGTTGATTGAAACTTTGAAGACTCGGTGCTGATGGTTGATTTTGCCACCACTCTTCAGTATTTAAATTATCATGATTTTTTCCTTCCTAAATTATAAAAAATTATGTTAATTAAATGGAAATGGATATTGATTTTATTTGGGAATTAAATTTTACATTTTCAGTTGTTAAAGGATTATCTGTGATTGTTGAAATTCGTGAAAATCTTGATAGACCACCTGGTGCAAATGGTCCAAATGGTGGTGGTAAAGGTGGTGGTTCTGGATTTTTATTATTATTTTGTAAACTACTTCCAGCTCCCATTTTTAATCGTGTTTTTTAATGAAAATCGTTCGAATTAAATATTGCTTATTATTTGAGAGAATAAGAAAAAATATATCTTTCTTCTTCGAGAAAAGTTTATCTGAAAAATATAATTATTTATACATTGTTATTTATGGCTTTATGATGACGATGATGATTGTTATTATTTTTTTGTTCAATTCGAGTGCGTATGTAGTTATAAAATTGCCAATGTTTAGAGCTACTTTTTGGGTTTATTTTTGGATGTTTAAAAACCATTAACTGACTACAACTTGATCCACTTGGCTGGTTTGTATCCTTTCAATATTGGCAAGCATAATGTTCTTTGTCAGTCGACATGGTCTTTCAATTTTTCTTCTATTTCGATTTTATTCTTTTTTTGTTATTTTTACTTATTCTAAATATATTACACAACTCGTGGGTGGTTTTTTTTTTTTTTCTTCTTTTTTATTTTATTAATCCAATGACTTTTATAATAAAATATAATTTTTTATGAATTTTTTTTTATTTTATTTTATTTTTCAAAGAGTTTTGAATATTCAGGGTGGATGACACGTGCTCGAGGCCACGAGAAATAACTATTAATAGACAAAACCGAAAATTTAAAATGATGTAAATTTAGAATTATTTTAAAACAAAATAACAAAGAACTTATTTTTATTTATTTATTTTTTTATATTATCATTATTATTCTTTGAGGGTGAAATTTTTATATTTAAAAATTTATAATTATCTTATATTTTTTTCCACTTATTTATATGTTTATTTTTAAAGAATCGAGATGACATTGTTTAAATATTATTTTAATTTTTATATTTAATATTTTAAATGAATATTTATTTTTTAAATTTATTTATGTTTTTTTTTTATATAAACAAATGGCTAATAATAAATAATGACGAAATTTATTAAAATGCACTCAGTGAATCATTATTGAAATTCAATATCAATTATGAGCAAAAAAAAATATTTTAATCATTTATATAAACAAATAATTGTTATAGATTAATTTCACAAATTCACATGTCTATAATTGAATAATAATAATAACATTAATCACACTTTAATGTTTTTTAAACTCACAATTTGACAATGACAAAAAAATTTCGATGTCACAGCTCGAAGTCTGTTCCCAAACAGTAAGAAGCCACCTTGCTGGCTCATTGCCAGTTTTCCTCCAGTTTTCAGAGTAAAATGCTAAAAATATAATTCCACATCTCATTTGTGAGACTAGGGAACACAAAATAATTATTTGAAAATTTTATTTTTCAATATTCAACTCTTTGTAGAAAAATTTTCCCACTAAATATTTATCTAGTTTAATTATGGTGTGCAATTCAAGTAATTATGAAAATAAATAAATAATTTATAAATAAACATTATTATTGTGGTATATAATTAATAAATTTTTATACTTTTCAACAAATTGAAATTAAAAAAAAATAATTGAAGTTGTTAATGTAAATAATTTAAAATATAATCAGCTGTTACATTTATATCATTAGTTGCACTATTTAATTCATTTAATTTATAAAAAAATGTAAATTACATGTCGAGGAAATGTATGTGTTATAAAAGAACCAATAAAAGTTGGACTATTTATAATTTCATAAGTTGTACATGACATTTATTGGTGAAATGTCTTCACCAAGATGACAAGCTAAAAGTACACAGAGTACTGATTTTCTTTTTATATTTTATAATACTGGTTAATTATTCATGATTTTTTTTTTTTTGTTTAATTTTTTATTTTACAACTACATCGAGACATCGTTCTGCGTATTTTTAAATTTTTGAATTTAAATTTGTCGGTAAACTAGATTTACTTGTTGCAGAGTGCAGCACTTTCTGCTCTTAAAATTTTTTTTTCTATCTATTTTTTATTCCATTCATCATTTTTTTTTTTGCCATCAATCGCCATTGGGATTTAGCCAACAATCATTTTATCCAGTGTATCACAGCATCATTTTTATTGTTACAATTTAACAACAATAATACAACGTATGTTTATTTCTAAATGAATGATAATATATTACATAAATCTAACAATTATATTACTGGAAAAATGAAAACACGAAAATCATGGTGTTGGCTTGATCACTAATATTTTGTAAATAAATCAACAATTATTGTTGACACAATAACAAGTTATGTTTGGTGATTTTTTATACAAAGTGAAACAATTTAGATGACATAAATAATTTATCTAAAATAACAATACCAATTATTGTTATATTTTTCAACTATTATTCTTATTTTTCATTCGTTTTTTTATATATAAAATATACTTAAAAAGCTATGGCAAGTATAAGTGAATTTGATTATTTATGTAGACTTTGTGCAACAAAAATATTAATGGGATTACCAATATTTCATGACGATTTAACTGATGATCAAATAAGAAATATTGATAAAAAAATAACATCATGTTTACCAGTTCAGGTGACAATAAAAACCAGATAAAATTAAATGATATTAATGTAACATGATAAATTAATTATTGTATTTTCTTTTTAACCAGATTTCACTGACAGATCAATTGCCAAAAGCTGTTTGTGAAGATTGTGCCTATAAGTTGGATCAGTTTTATAATTTTCGTCAGAAATCCATTGAAACAGATAAACTATTTCAAACAATGATGATAAAATTTGAAAATAATGTACATGATGATAATGCTAATGTATCTAATATGACAGTTATCAGTAATTTACCAGGTCCTGTTGATAATGACAACGACAATAATGACAATGACAATGAAAACGTTGATACAAAAAATAATACAACACTTCATACATTACAAGTTATTGATGATATAAATATTGGTGGTAGTGAACAAATAATTGAACAAGTTGAAATACTAAATGTTGATGATAATATTGAAGAAAGCATTGATGTACTTGATGGTGACACAGCTAGACTTGTTGATGAACATATGCGTGAGGTAATATTAATAATTTTTCTATACATTTTTTTACTATTGATTATATTATAAATAATATTATGACAATAAAAAAGGTATCAAACCATGAAATGACATTGGACATTGATGGAGAAATGACTGTTGTTGGTCATCTTGCAATTAATTACGTTACAAGTATTGACACTGAGACAACAGATCAAGAACAGCTGGTACATTATTGCACAAGTGATGGACTCAAATTTGAGACAGTAAATAAAATACTATTACACTTTTATGTATCTTCAATAGATTTAAATGTTATTTAAAAAATTAATGAATATTTTTTATCAACAGGTAACAAATAGCTCGTATAATCAATCGCACAATGAAATCATTGAAAATGGCATTGATAATAATATTATAAATGACGAATTGAGTACAGATATTATTGATACAAATAGTATACCATCAACGAGTCATGAATCATCTGAAATAATTGAATATACAAAACATGGACAGCAAGCGTTGCTAGAGAGTGCATTAAATAATCCAACAACTGATGAAACTGGTTCACACTGGTATGTCTGTCCAATTTGTAATGAAGCTGCAAATGAACCAGAAAATTTATCACTTCATTATGAAGAACATTTTTTATCTTGTACATGTGGTTTATATTTTACAAGTATTGATGATTTGTCACAACATAAAAATAATAATTGTAGTAATGATAATAGTGATAGTAATAATAGTAAAAAAAAAATTAATGATATTAAAGTTAAAAAAAATAATAATAAATTAAAAAATACAAAATGTAAAGTTAATAATGGTAAGAATTATGGTGATGCTGATGCTGATAATAATGTTGATGATGAAGATGACGAAGATGATGAAGAAGGTGAAGAAGATGATGATGTAGATAATAAAAAAAATCAAACAAATATTAGGCAAAAATGGACACCAAAAATATGCCATCAATGTGGTAAACAATATCGTACAAATTATAAATTACAAGAACACATGAGAAAGCATACTGGTGAAAAACCATTTAAATGTACAACATGTGAAAAAGCATTTAGAAGTAAAATTGGTTTAGCACAACATAGTGCAACTCATACTGGACAATTTGATTTTAGTTGTTCAACATGTGGTAAAGGTTTTCAATGTAAAAGTTATTTAATTGTACATCAGCGTGTACATTCAGATGCAAAACCATATCCATGTGTAAAATGTGGACAAAATTTTAAAACAAAACAATCATTATTAGATCATGAAAATCGTCATCTTGGTGTTAAGCCATATGGTTGTGAGATATGTGGACGTGGTTTTATAACAAAAGGTTTATGCAAAAGTCATCAGAAAACACATTCTGGTCAAGACAATAGACAATATCCATGTGAAGTTTGTAATAAAATGTTTGTCAGTAAAAGTTATTTAAATACACATTTAAGAATTCACACTGGTGAAAAGCCATATCTTTGTGAAGTATGCGGTAAAGGATTTTTAACTAGAGTTGATTTGAAAATTCATTCAACAATGCATACTGGAGAAAAGAAATTTAAATGTGAATTTGATTCATGCAACAAGGCATTTGCTAGAAAATCAGCATTAAGATGTCATACTCGATCTCACAATGGTGAAAGACCCTACAAATGTGATGTTTGTTCGAAAACATTTACTCAATTTTCACCACTTGCCATTCACAAAAGGCTGCACAGTGGTGTTAGGCCATATGTATGTGATATTTGTTCCAAGGCATTTGTCTCGAAATCGTCAATGATGTGTCACAAAAAAAGACACAAAGCTACACCATCAACATCAACAACAACAACAGCGTCAACAACAACGCTACCAACAATTACAGAAACAGTAGAACAGCAGGAATTGGAGAATCCAGATAGTCCACAAGCAATTGATGATCAAAATGATATTGTCATTTTAAAATCTGATGATGTTGGAAATTAATTATTGATAATTTAAAATTAACTAATTATTTTATTTTCTATCTCATCATAAACTAATATCAACTAAATTATTCTACAATATAAAATATTGATAATCTTTTTTTTTGTTTCAATTAAATATACTGTAAATAAATTATTTTATAATCAAGTGAATATAAACATTCTACAATTGACATTGTAGGAAGAAAAAAAAAATTAAGGTGAAAATTAAATAAACATTTTTTTTACTACGAACGAAACACTATGAATTTAACTGTGCCACTAATTTATTTTAATTTCAAATTGCAAATTTTCAATTTGCTCACAGAGGCTGTCAAGAGTTGACCCTGACCGTTTACAGTTGTCAATTTTTTGAATAAATAAAAAATAAATTACTTGTGTTTTCTTTAAAATGCACATATTTTTATTTTTTCATTTTCTTTTTTTTTTAGTATTAAATTAAAACAATAACATACATAAAAAAACAATAATTGCTCAGCACAAATATTTTTTTTTTTTCGTTTTTGTAATGATCTTTTTCGTTGGGCAATTTATAATTTATTTTGCAGAGATTAAAAGAGAGAGCTTTAAGTATATTGTGTACATTTTGTTAATGCTTTCAACCATTTTTTCAATTGACGACGATTATTTATTTATATTTCTTTTTTAATCACCTAAACAAGGCATCATGACAATTATTTATAATTATTAAATATCATCAAGGGTCCCCAATTATTTAATTAATTTTATTTTCTTCATTCTATTATTAATTGTTTATTAAAAAATATTAAAACATTGTCAGATTATAAAATTTATTTTATACAAAATTGCAATTGCCGATTAAAAAAATATACAAACAGTTATTAACAAAGTACAAAATACATTTATCGTTGTGTTTTTTATCTATTAATTTTGTTTTTTATTTTTATTAATGTATATTTTATAAATTTTCATGTTAATT
Organism: Aphidius colemani; assembly: GCA_030523065.1. Lineage (NCBI taxonomy): Eukaryota > Metazoa > Arthropoda > Insecta > Hymenoptera > Braconidae > Aphidius > Aphidius colemani. The sequence continues at coordinate 41,262 of JAPYYR010000096.1, read as the reverse complement.
TATTGAATATAAGGGGACCCTTTTACATATCATCAATGGCTTTATTCATTGATTATTTTTTATATTTATTTTTATCTAATTATTTATTTGAAAATTAATAATCATATACACATATCTATTCACATTTTAATTTATTAATTAATTTACTTTTTAATTGTGCTAAAAATCAATAGTATTTTCTTTTTTCTAACTCAACTATTTAAAAATAACATTCGCAAGCAATTAGTGATAATTTTTTGTTGTTATATTTTGAATTTTTTTCTAATTTATTCGTGAGGGACACACGACCCGGTCGTTAAATTGTGGATGCAAGCAGCCACCAGTGCTATTTGAAAAAAAAATTCAATTTTTTTAATACTTTTAACTATTAAAAGTTGTTTTTTTTCTATGGACTTGTGTACATAGAACCATACACACATTAATGAATTATAATTAAAATAATAATTAATGATATAATAATGAAAAAAAATTAAAAATAGTATCAAAATAAAATATCGGACGTTAAGAAATTTATTATTTTAATTGTCATAAGTTATTTTTTCTTCTCTAATTAAATTTCGTTTGTTAATTTGATGAATGAAATTTAATTTAATGATTTTTGGCAGATAATTTATTCAAGTCATTTAAATTCGGTAAATCAATTTCTCTATTTATTTTGTTTTTTTGTCTTTTTTAATTTTTGATCCCCAAGAAAATAATTATAATTAATTATAATCTTATTTATAGTCACAGCAGTTTGACGATATTATACCAGAGAGCGAGCGATGATAAAATTTTACAGAATTATTCTGTATATTTTTTAGAAATTATTTTGATATCTCTTTTATTTAAATATATTGAAAATATTTTAACGTCAAATGTGATATTAAAATTGTTAAAATGACTTATTCTAATGATAAACATGAAATTTAAAAATTGATATATGAATAATTTTAAATAATATTTATTCAACACGATCCTGGATAATACTGAATTTGTGCATTAATTTTATGTATAAAAAAAAACCATTTGAATTGCAGCAATTTGACAAAGAAAAAAAATAATAAAATATAGTAAATAACATTTTATTAATTTTTTTTTTTTTATATATTTATATATACGTATATATCAAAATATTTTATTATCAATAAATAATTTCAGCGGCATTTTTATTATTAATAAACTCGATCGTCCGTAACACGAAAACACAGGTAAATATTTTTTTAAAATTAATTTATTATTTTCATTATTTTAATTTTATTATTATTTTTATTATTTAATGTTAATATTGAAGTTGTCAAACTCTCAGACTTATTCTCATTTCCACTATGTTGTCATGATGTTTTTAAAAATTATTAATTTCGTCATAACAAACACAAAAATGTTTTTTTTTTTTTTCATAATCGAGACATCACAATTTTTTTTAGTTAAACAATATTTACGCACACTGAGTTTTATTAGTTATTTATAAACTCACGGAGGATCGAGCCAGCCACATCTCCAGGGGATACTCAGTTTATGAAATTTCATATTTAACATGTTTTTTTTTTTCTATTTTCATTTCTTTTCCACATTGTCAATTATCACATATTCTTACGACTAATTCATATGATACAATTATTACAACTATCTCCTTATTATCATCATCAATTTCTACACTAAATTACACATAAATAAATTTTAAACTCAATAGAGAATTACTCAAACGTTTTTTTTTCTATTGTTTTTATCAGTTATAAAAGTTGTTCTTGAAGTATTTTGTTTTTGTCTTTATTTTTTTAAATTTATTGTTTATTATTTTGTCATTTAAATTAGCAATAATCATGCACAATTAATTGCTCAATTAATTATCTAATTTTATTGCTCAGTTACTTTGGAGACTATAGAAAATTATTTTTTTAAAAAAAGTCTTTAGAAGGATTTATTAATTCCACCCTGTGAAAATATATGAAATATTACTTTCTTTTTCTTAATGGGACTGATAAATTTGGATTGTTCATTTGATTTTTTTGGTAACTTACAGTGCTACTTGACAGCAAGTGTTTGTTTAATATGTCGCATTAGATGACTTCCAACGTCATGGACCTCTGGCCATTGTTTGAGAACGAATACAATACCAAGAACGACAAGTGTTGTTGTCAAAATGCGCACCCTGCACATGAAACAATGAGGCTTATTACAGCTGAAACAAATGGGTGGAAAAAAAAAAAATAAACCAAAAAAGATGAGAAATGTGTTGATGATTATGTCCCCAGAGTGTTGTATTGTTTTTTTTTTTAAAGATGAAATGAAAAAATCAATTTATTCATATTGATACTTGTATATTGCAATGGGCAAAACAATTTATTTCTTTTTTTACTTTAGATTTGTATTTTTATAGATAAAACAAAGCTATAATGACTGATTTGTCATAATAACTTGAATAAAACTCTAAAAAAACTCTCCACATTTATTTCTAAATCTTGTTATATAAAAAATACAAATCTAATCAAATAACCAGCGTTAATTAATTTGTCAATTTTTAATATTAATATACAAGTATCAAGAAGAAAAGTAAAAGAAATAAAATATCCCAATTGTTTTGATAAAATGATGATATAAAAATAGAACATAAAATTATGTAAATAATAGTTGATTAATAATTTGGGTTAATGAATAATTGTTAATAAGAGTACACCATATTCTGAAGAAAGCTAAATTGTTATCATATTAAATAATAAAAATTAGTAGCTAAATAATAATTAAAAGAAAGTAAATATTTATTAATCATACCTTGTTCTAAGAAATGGCATCATAATACCAGCACCAGTTGCAACAAGCAATAGTATAACTTGAAGTACAGTTAGCACCACATTTATTAATTTAACAACTAATGCTCTAGCATTACTATTATCAAGGCCTTCAAGGGTAACATATTGTTGATGCTGTTGCTGTTGATGTTCCATTTTCCATATTTTAGTTTGACAACTTTCTAGCATTTCATGTATATCACGTAAACGATCTTCACTTTGATACTGTACTTTTTCTTCCATATCTGTTATTGTTTGTTTTAAATTTTCAACTTCATTTTGATGTAATTCAGTTAAATCATTTATTTGTTCTTCTAATCTTTCACAACGAAATCTTTCTTCTTGTAATGAATTTGATAAATATGAAACTTCTTGTTGTAATGTCTACATAAAATTATTAATTATTTTTATTAAATAAAATTTGATTAAACAGTAAATAAATAAAATATTTACCTTGACAGTTTCAAGTTTTTCTCTCATACGATCGATGGTCATACGATGTTCTTTCAATTGCGTAAAAGCTTCTGAAATATTACGTTCAGAATTATTTGTTGGACATGTATGTGTTTGTCCTCTACTACCAGGACCACTTTCGCTAGTAACACTTGAACACTCTGATTCTTCTTCAGATGGAAATTTAACTGGTACACCACTGTGACCAGATCCTAGACTACATCCACCAGGTAAAGTTGCTGATCCATGATGTTGTTTTTCATCATCGACACTCGTATTATCACCATTACCTGTACGTTGTTGTTCATTTACATAAAAAGTTGAACCATCTGTTTTATACAGCAGAAAAAAAAGAAAAAAAAAAAAAGACACACATTACTGTGCGTTAGTTCTTCATTATCCAATTCTATTATCCAGGCTTTATCGATTAAATTTATATTATTAATAAAATTATAAATTTCTAATAAACATATTAAAATGATGCACAAATATCTAAACAAATTATCAAACTATTAGATTTTTTAATCATTATTATTCATTAATAACAAGCTCATGACAAATCATAACACAAATATTTCTAAAATGAATTTTTAAACATAAACAATTTAATCTAGCCAGAATCGTTAGTATTGGACAATGAGGAAATTCAAGGTAAATATGTTGGAACAATTATAAATAAATTATTATAAATCATGACAACATTTAAACGAGCATTAACTAATTCAAACATGACTCATGTGAATAGCTATTAAAATGATTTTAAATATTTTTTTTATTTTTAAAACAATTACTACTTCTCGAGAGCAATTAAAGCTGTTAATGAATGAACGTAGTATTTTTATTTTATTTTTGTTTGCTTAGTTATTCACTGTGTAAAAACAGAGAATTTTTTTTGTTCATTTATTTGTATATTAATTACTTGCTCTCGAGAAACTGAGGTAAAATAAAAATATCAAACCAAAAGATGTGTTAAAACAAAAATTTATATTTATTATTTAACTTACTACCATCAACTGATGTGACCAGCGAGACATAAATTATTAAAATATTAAAAGTTTTTTTAAACAAAAAAATAAATAAAAAAATATCAAGACAAATTTACAACATGAATGCCAAGACAAATAATTATTAGAGACACAACAAATAAAAATTTCTAGATTATTAAAAACATATACAAATTTAATTTAAATAAAAATAAATAACATTAAACTCACGTGATAATGAGTTGATATTGTCAGCACTGCCAAATTTATTTTTAATAAGATGTGCAAATTCTCTTGGTTTCGACATGACACTTCTACAAATTTTAAAAATAAAAAAATAAATTATAAAACATTATTATAATTTATTATAAATTAATTAATAATTACCCAGAAAATCCAGTTATTCCATCTCTTATATTTCCACCCACATTTCTAAATAAATAAATTGCAAAAAAAGTAATTTTAAATTCATGAAATTTCGAAATTTAAATATATATATTTATTTTTTTATTCTACATAGTAGTAAAAGTATTTATTTTTTGTTTATTTATTTTTTCTCAGCAACCTTAACATTGATTTTATTTATAGATCAAACTTCCAGGGTTTTTTATGAAGAAAAAATATATAAATTTTCAGAAATAGAGATAGAAAATGTAATAAAAACAACTTGAAATTATGCATGACTCACTTAAGACCTTGTCCCATGTCTCTGAGGACTTCTCGCGGTTGTCGATGACTCGCTGGTGCACCATTCATTTCCCAATTTCTCAATTTTTTAGTATAACTATCAAGTTTTTTTTGTAATTGTGCAATATTATGAGCTGATTTTTGATTTTTTTTTTCAAAAACTGTTTTAATACGTGCCAATTGTTGTTTATCAGCACCTGCTGCTACTTTAAGATATTCATTAACATTTTCTAATAAAAAAAAACAAAAATAACAAAATTATCAATTTAATTTTTATTCATTTCATATTGTACATGTTTATTTTATTATTTATCTTGAATATTAAATTTCAAGCATGTAAATATATCGGATTACATATAAGAGATAAAGAAAAAAAATAAATAAAAAACGTACCATCACGTGTAGTTTGTTCAGTTCTAATGGAATCTCGTGTTTTAGTTATTTTTTTTTGTACATTTTCAATAGCTTGACGTACACGTGTACCAGTTGCATCAACATCATCACTTATCAATTCTGATGATCCATTTGACATAAACAATTGACCCGATGTATCCTGTAAATATTATTCAAAAATAGATATTTTTTTTATCAAAAAAAACAATAAAAATTCGATAAGTTTTACATAATTTCCATTTAAAAAACAAATTGTTATTTATATATTTATAAAATTTGAATTTAATTTACCCATTCATCATCAGTGGGAAGATGAATATTTGGAATAAATTCTTCAGTCTCAATAGTTGATTGGTTTATACTAGAATCATCCATGGTGTTATCAGCTGAACGTGTTGTAGCACCTGGTGATTGTTGACGAGTATGTCTCATTCCAGCACCACCACCACCACTGCTACTTCCACTTCCAGTACTACCTTCTGTTTGTCTACGTAAACAATAAAATAATATAAATATTTATCTATTATCTTCAAAACATATAGAATACTAAAAAATTATTCTACGCATTATTTTAAATAAAAAATCATCAAATATTTACATATTTATAACAAAAGTTTCCACGCGTTATTTGAAATAAAAAAAAACTTATCAAATACTTATGTATTTATTTTATATTTTTTTAATCTAAAAAATTTCCTTTTTCATTTTATATTCATATACGAAATATATTTTTAGCTTATGACTAATAATTTTTTTATACTTGATAAACTTAATCAATGATAAAAAGTTTTATATTTTATATTTTTTCAAACGAGTTTTTTCATTTGAAAATACAACTGGACTGATTATTAATATTTCATATCGACTGATGATTAGTTTAACGATTAGAAAATTGAAGGAAAAAAATTAAATATAAAAAAAAAGTTTTTTTTTAAATAAAAAATATATTGTTGGTATAGTGAGTGGAATATTTTAAGCTCAGTCACGCGATATATCAATGAAAAGATCAGAGACCTTGAAATACTATCAGCGAAATTTTTTAATATTATTTTTTAAATAATTTATTATGACTATAAATAAACGTCAATATATTTTAAATTCTCTGGAAAGTTGTGATGATTTTTTTAAATTAATTTGTCTAAATTGATGACAATTATTTCAATCAGTTCATCAGACATCATAAATTATAATTTTGCAAAGGATAAAGGTTAAAGAAAAATTTTTAACCCTTTCATTGTTTTTTAAATTGACATAATACTAATTTAATTAAAAAATTAAAAATCTATTTACAATTGATTGAAATCTGTAATGAGAATTTTAACAATTAATTTATTTCTCGATTGTTAAGTGTCATTTTTAATTGATTATTATTATAAATAATTTAAGAATACATAAATAAATATTATTGTTAAACTTACACTGTTGGATTACATAGTTTTGGCACGTGTTCTAAATTTGCTGATGATTGTCGTTGATGTGTGTTACCTCTGCTTGGTGATGTACCACGAGAACTACTGCCTGCTTTAACTGACGTTGTAACTGACAAACTAGCCATTCCTCTATAATATTATTTAATTTATATATTAAATAAATATATTACACAAACACTTCTTCGTACTGTTAAACAAATAAACAATTATATCATTAAAAATATATTCAAATAGTTAAACGAATTATCAAAGAAAAAGTAATAAATTCAAAGTTCAACATAACAGTCAATGTATCGATTCAATTTCACAAAAATGTTATCAATTATTAATTGAAAAAAAAAATAACAATAAAAAAGAATTAGAACAAGTAGCTCTTTCTTAACAATTTTATCATTTCTTTTTTTTATTTTATTTTTACAATTGAAGAAAGAAAAATAAAGTCAAAATTTCGTCAAATTAAATTTAGTTTGTCTTATTATTATTTATACAATAAATAATTATATTATTATTAATTAATAATGATAATAATAATGTTAAGTAAAAAATAGATGAAAAAAAATTTTAATGGTATTATTTTTGTGTTAAAAATATAATAAAGAGTTGAATCATATTTGAAACGATGATTCATGCTGATTAAAGTTATCTCTTTTTGTTGGCACATATATAACACCCTGATCGACAATGATTATTATTATAATGTGTATTATCAATAAAGCTTTAACAATAATGATATCACCCATACATCAGTTTCATAGAATTATTTTTAATCCAAAAATAAACTCAATCCCCTTTTATGTGTCATATCACGAACTAAAATAATAATGAACTCGAAAAAAAAGAGTAAAATCATCTTTAAAAAAAATAAAATAAAAACAATGCTCATGTTTATTTGAAAAAATTAATAAACAATTAATTTAATAAACAAACAAATAGGTATAATGTCTTCATAAAAAGAAATAAATACAACTATTCAATTATTTTTAATGAATTTTTAAAAAATGAGAATTTTTTCTTGTAAATAATTATTGTTTTTTGACTTTTTATCTTAATTTTGACATTTGATTTTGACCTATTTAACTTAATAATAATAACATCAAGTCATGTCCGGTATGATTGTTTATGAAAGTAATATATTTACATATAATAATAACAACAATAATAATATATAGTTATAACTACTAAACAAAACAAACATTGACGATGTCACAATCTGTCAAGTCAGCATGTATCATCTATGCAGAAATCAAAGTTCACACAGACTTTGACATTAAATAATTAATGTAAAAAATTAAATTTTAATTAAAAAAAAAATACCCACATATTAATTAATATATAAATATATTATTATAATTTTTTTTCTATTAAAAAGTAGACATGAGAAAGTCAAAAAAGAAAAAAAAGAAAGAGAAAGTTAATCAAAAAAAAAAAAAAAAACGTAAAATATTTTACCTGAGATAACAAATTAATCCTGTCGTTTAAATTATTAATTATAAAAAAATATTGGCACAATAATGTTGAATAATATTTAGCACAAATCTCGTCCATTCCAGGTCGAGCAATACAACGAGTTCATGAACACACTGAGATCAGATAAAACAAGAATTTTTTAAACATCACTTTGTTATTATTATTTATCTTGTTTTTATTTTTTTTAATTTTTGTTGCTCAATTTGAGTGAATTTGAGCTTGTCTCTTGACACAGACACACATTTACACACAATAACAACAAAAAAATATTTAAGTTAAATAACAATGAGATAGTTTAAAAAATAAAATATAAAAAAAAATTAAAAATAAGGTGGATCTAGGAAATAGACAGTTGATTTATTGTCATCGTCACGGGCGTGTCAATGTGTCGTGAGAGAGATAGATTTACACATACACTGTACACAATTAAATAAAAAATATAAATTAAAATTTACACACTTTTGTTGATTATTTTGTAGATTTTTTGATTTTTTTAGGTTTTTTTAATGGGACAATTTAACACTGTTGAGTCATTTCTTAAAAACTAACGACAATGATAACAATAAGGTAAATTTTATGTTGAATATTTGTTTATAACATTTTAACTTGTATATTTTATTGATGATGAGACCATTGCTGCTGATAACCAAGTAAGAGTAAGAGTCATTTTTTTATTATGTATATTATCTGTTGACGGTACTTTTTATGTGTGTATTTATCAACTACTGTTATTGTTATTATTTTCTGATGATGTTAAGTCAAATCAGTTGGGGGGAATTTACGAATGACAATATAATCACATATCAGTGATGAGAAATAAATATTGTACACACAAAGTGGGGAGATCAGTCATTTTGTGTAGCCATGTTGGATTTTTTTTATAGAGCATTGCCAACTTGAAAGAGTTAAAGTAATCGAATCATTCTAGGGAAAATGGCGGCTTCGCGGTAAATTATTGATATTCAAAATAATTAAATACAATTTTTTAGATAAAACTCATTTCATTGATTTTAAATAATTAAAATATTTAGGGCAAGTCTTAAAATGATATTAAATTGCTATTTTAAATCTGAAAAATTATTTTAATTTTATAAATATAATGGAACTTTTTATTTATTATTAAAAAATTGGAGTAAATTTGTTTTGACGTTTAATTCAATATGGCGATCAGGTGGCTTGTTTATATTTATTTTTGTGTATCATCGTCATCTTGAAAATGCATCCTGAAAATTGAAGTATAAATAAAAAAAAAAGAGGTGTATATAATCATTATATTTTTATCCCAAGCTACGGAAATTAATTTGATTAAGAAAAAGGTTATGTCGTGGTAAATAAAAAACAAGCCAAGAAATATTTGGCCAATTAAAAAAAAGTGAAAATAAGAGAAAAAAATGTATAAGAGGGGAATAAAATGAAAAATATTTATAATAATTTGAGAGTATAAATTTAGTAAATTAGAAATCGATGAAATTAGTTCATCACAAACAAAAAATACTCCAAAATAATGTAAGTTTTTACTTTTAAAATTTTAATTAATCAAGCAATTATTTTTCTATTAAAAATACATTTTTATTATATATTTTTTTTAAGTATAAATCATTTTTATCTATCAAGGATGTCTAGTTTTTATTGACGTGTACATATTTGAGCAATTTGAAAGTCGGTCATTAAAATCATCATTATTTTCTTTTTTAATAATAACAACAACAACAACAACAACAACAATATAATTTTGCTATCAATTAATTATAAAATAATTTTACAGTGATTATATAAATTTATTTAATTATTAATTTGCATACTTTTATTTTTAACTAAATAATAATAATAATAACTTTTGTTCATTTTAGACAATTGGATATTTAAAAATAATATTTACCAAATTGTGTTCATAAAAAAAGGTGACATATTCAAGTCAAAAAAAAAATGTTTGTTTTTAAAAATTTAGTGGCTTGTTTGTTATTCACTCAAGCATCGATAGATGACTCAACAAATATTTGATGAATAAATTTTTATGAAGAAATTATTATAAGAAATTTTGATAAAAATGGGACAAGTTAATAGCAATCATCATGATGATACGAAAACAAAACATTCGAATTTTAAATCACAGCTTAGTCTAACTAAAATTGGAATAAGAAAATTTAAAAATTCAAAAAATTTATCCCATACATTTTCACTTGTTGATGATTCACTAAAGGTAATTAATTTTTATTAAAATATAATTAAAAAAAGTAATTATTAATGATATTTTAATTTAATTTTTAGGCTCAACAGTTGAATATAAATACAGCAACTGAAGAAGAGCTAATGACATTACCAGGAATAAATAGAACATTAGCTGAAAAAATTGTAAGTCATCGTAAATTAATTGGACGTTTTTTTAAAATTGAAGATTTAGCATTGGTATCTGGAATTGGAGCTGATAAACTTGAATCAATTAAACCAGAAATATATGTTAGTCAATCAAATGGAAGTGGAATATCATCAAGAGCATCAACAAGCTTAGATTCAGTTGGTAATGCTGATTCACAAGTTGACATTAATTCAGCAAGTATTTTTGATCTTCAAGTTGTACCTGGTGTTGATCAGGTAATCTATTATTACAAGAAACATAAAATAATTAACAATTTGTAATAATAATAAATTTATTATGAATTATTATTATTTTCATTTATTTTTTTCGTATCAGAGTAACTATTTTCCAAGAGGAATTTAATACTGTGTTATTTAATTAAAAAACGATGACATCAATAACAATTATTAATAATAAAAAATTAATCAACTGATTTAATGGTATTTTTATATTATTTTTAATAAATAATCTATTTGCATTTTAATTGCACGTTGCTTTGAATCAATTAATATCAATGAAAATACTTAAAAAGTTAGAATAATTATTAATTTAATTTAGATAAATGTATGTAATATTTAATTGATTTATTTATTGCAGGAGCTAGCATCGCGAATTGTTGAAAAAAGATTAAAACGTGGATGTTATTATTCAGTTGATGAAATTGGTAAACTACGTGGTGTTGGAAAATATCGGTTAGCAATAATAAAGCCACATTTAAAAATAAATGGTTATACAAATGGCACGACTAAAAAATTATCAAATGGTGGTAGTCCATCATCGTCATCATTGAGTTATCCACAAGCATCAAGTACACCAAGAACAAATAATATCAAAAAATTGAATCGTGATAAAGTACAACCAATTCCAATGAGTGATATCGATGATGATGATGATGATAATAATAATGTAAATGGTGAAGAGCATGGAAGTGATAAAATGATTGATTTAAATCCAGGAATAACTGAAAATGAAATATGGGAATTATTGAGTATTGCCAGTCCAAGACCACAGTTGGACAATGATTATATAACAAATTTAACAAATAGAAAATCAATAAGAATAGCAACATGGAATTTAGATAATTTTAATACAGACAAAGCTGAAAATCATGGTGTCATGGAAATAATTTGTCGTACAATATTGGAAAATAGATTATCAATAATTGCACTGCAAGAAGTTAAAAGTCAAGATGCACTTGAAAAATTAACAAATGAATTGAATGTACCGAGTATTAAAAAAATTTGTGATTGGCGTGAAAATAATAAAAAATGGAAGTCAATACATCTTGGTGCTGGTTTAGCTATATTATGGAATTCATGTAGAAATAAAAATATTATAATAAAAGAACAACCACCAGAGACAACGGTATTTCTTCCAGTACTTGCGTCAATTGTATTTCATGTTAATAAAATTGATTTGACAATAATTAATGTACAAATGCATGGTAATGATGATAATACTATTATTGATAGATTTATTGATGCCAAAAATTCAATATTTCTTGGTGATTTTACATTGACAAATGATAAATCTAATATTATATTTAGTGATGTGTTGTGTGAAAGTAATACTGCTGTTGACACTGATAAATATTTTTTTAAAGATAAAATAGTTTGGGGTAAAGAAACTAAGAAATTATTTAATACTGGTAATTTTAAAATTGTTAGAAAAGGGCTGAATCATTTGGGAATACCACAAGGATGGAAATGGGGTGGTCCAGCGTCAAATCATTGTCCAGTTTGGTGTGAAATTTATACTGAACCAAGTGAATAGTGAAATAGTTCATTGAAATGTTTTGAGAAGAAAGTTTCCATTAAATTTTTTTAGAGTTGATTTTAACGAGAAAACAAAAAAGCGTTTTTCCTTTTTCTATTGCAATTCTTTTTATTTTCGAGAGTGTATTATGAAAAAATATTTTAATAATTTCCATTAATATTTAATATCCGTGTGATGTGAATGTTACGATTGTTTTTTTTTTTTTTACAATTAAACTGAATATTAGGTATTAATAATTTAATTTCTTTCTTTTTAATTTGATTTATTTTTACATTTATAAAATGTAAGAATAGTTTTATTAGGTTTACAAAAATACTTGTCCTCTATTGCAGTATTTATTCGAATTTTTATAAACTGATTAATTTATTTATCTATTTTTTTTTTTATCAAAATCAAATTTTATACTTAAAAAACAATGCAAAGCAATAATGATTGATTTGTTTTTGTTGGCAAATATTGTCACCTGAAGGATTAAATTATTTAAAAGAAAAATGTTCAACAGACCACTCATTATTGTCTTGTAACTATTAATTTTAACAAATACAATTAAAATTTTGCGTTATGTATCATCGATAAATTGTTTATAATACCTGAGTCTAATTAGTTTTTATTTATCAAAATTCAAGTTAATTTCATCAACAAAGTTGATTTAAAATATTTTAAAAATTGTATCAGTGTGATGTGTGGAATGTCTTGTTTATTATTTAAATAACTGTAAAATTGTAAATTTTTTTTAAAAAAAAAGCAATATTTTCATACTGCTGAACCAGTCCATTACTCAAAGAATAAACTATTCTTTAAATTGTCAATTTTTCCAGTATCCTGTAATGATTTAATACGATATTAAGGATTGAAGAAATAAATTTTTTGTGTATAATATTTATAAAAATCAGTGTCTTTTTTTTTATTTGCCTATTTTTTCATTCTATCTGCATACGAAATGTTTAATAAATATTTCTGAAAATTATTTCTAGAAAAATTACATGTAAATAATAGCTGGGAACTTTTTTTCGAGTCAACAAAAACAAAATTCTACATCAAAGAAAAAATTGCTCATCCTTTGACTACTATCTCCTGTAATAAACCTGAAAAAGTAGTTAAAAAAATAAATCAAAAATCAATAAAAACACCCAAATATTAGAATTGAAAAAGATTTTTTCTTTTAATCTTGGTAAACTTTTTTTTTTTGTACAGTCATATACAATATTTACATACGATATTAAACACAATTTCGTTATGTATAATTACGCTCTTAGAAAAATATATCAGAAATACTTGTATGCAATTCTCTATGATAATTACAACCCTTCTATAAAAAAAAAAAATGATACGAAACCAAGCAAATAGAAACTGTGTTAAAATCATTAGTAACTACTTATGATACCGGCTGAAAAATCACAGCCCCTATCTTCTCCAATTATCCCATAAAATGACAATTAATTTAAAACAAAAAATAAAGAAATAATAATAGTATTGTGTATGAATGTTTATACATATAAAAAAAATTTCACAATAATTAATATTAATTAATGTAAAGTCATTCATTGGTCACATGTGTTGGTGTATCACTTTCTATGGGTTCCATTGATGGCATTATTATTTCAGTTTGTGTGCTTTCTTTAAGTGCAATTATTATTTTTTCATCACTTGATGATTCACCCTCTGATGAATTTTCTTGTGTTGAAGTTGCAGCTTCCTAAAATTAATAAATTAAAATATAAATAAACTTATTAAATTAATTTTAATCATATAAATACTTACAGCACTTCTTATTTTAGTATGAGTTTTAATGTGTTTTGTAAGATGATCAGATCTCATGAATTTTTTAGTACATTCAGGACATGAAAATCTCTTTTCACCAGTATGAGTTCTTCTGTGTCTTTGTAATTCATCTGATCTTGTAAATTTTTTACCACAAAAAATCCACGTACAGACAAATGGACGTTCACCAGTATGCCATCTTAAATGTGCCCTTAAATGACTTGTTTTACCATAAACTTTATTACAACCAGGTATATGACAAATATGTTGTCTTTTATGTGTCATATCTCTTGTTCTTTCACCATCACTACAATTTGGACAATTACATGCAACTCTACGTCTATGCTGTTTTGTTTCTCCCTCATTTGTAACAATACTTGGTGTTGGTGTTATTGTACGTGGTAATTGTTGCTGTTGTTGTTGCTGTAATTGTGGTGATTGTACTTGTGGTTGTTGTGCTTGTTGTGTTGTAATGGCACCATTTGATTGTATTGTTTGTAATATTTGCCACTTTGGTGAATCAGATGAATCAATTGTTGTTATTTGTCCACCATTTGTTGTTTGTATACCTTGTACAGTTGGCTGTAATGCACTTGCTGGTATAACTTGTACATTACCTAGGCCAGCTAAATTTTGTATAGGTATTGATTGTAAAAATCCATTTGGTCCACCAATACCTGGCTGTAATTGCATTATACTACCATTACCAACATTTAAACTTCTCATCATTTGTCCTTGTTGTGCTGCTGTTAAATTTGTCATTGCTGATGCTGATATTAATGTAAATTGTTGTCCTTGAGCACCAGTTATTGTTATTGGTTGCATTGCTTGTGGTTGTTGTTGCTGTTGCTGCTGCTGTTGTTGTTGTTGTTGTTGTTGTTGTTGCTGTTGTTGTTGAGTTGCTGCTGGTATATGTATTACTTGTCCATTTGTCAGTTGACTTGCATCAATACTTGTAAATTTAAGATCACTATTATCAACATTACCATCATTTGGTCTTGTTAATGTTGATAATTCAATTTTTTGTCCATCTTTTGTTGTTATTACATTTGTATTTGTACTTGTTGCTCTACCAATTGGACCAATGCCAACAACTTGAACGTTATTTGGAGGCCAAGCTGTACTTGATGCTGGTGTTGATACTGCAGCTTGAGCTTGGACTTGTTGTTGGGCTTGTTGCTGCTGTTGTTGGGCTTGTTGTTGCTGTTGTTGAGCTGCTGCTGCTGCTGCTGCTGCTGCTGCTTGTTGCTGTTGTTGAATAACTTGCTGTACAACTTGTTGTACTTGTTGTTGTTGAGCTTGAGTTTGTTGTTGTTGAACTGTTTGAACAACTTGATGCTGAGCTTGTTGGGCAACTTGAGCAACTTGATCAAGTTTGAATGGTTGACCCTATTAAATTAATTTATTATAAATACTTTGTCTCTTATTTGTCTCTTTAACTATCAAATTATTTTCAATTTTAAATTTACCTGAAGACTTTGTAAACCTTGAAGACCTTGAGGTAAACTTGCAATTTGAAGTTGTTGTATTTGTCCATTTGGTGTTACCATTTGTGCCATTTGTGGAATTTGCTGTGTAAAAAAAAACATTTTATATAAAATTAAATCATCAATTTTTATTCATTTATTTTTCAAATAAATTTTACCTGAGTTATTTGAGGCATCATTTGTGGTCCCATACCAAATACATTAGACAATGCTTGAATTGGAAAATGAACAGTTTGATAAATAGTTTGTCCATTACTTGTTGAAACTGGCACTTGAACTGGTATTGTTTGTTGTACATGTTGCATTGGAAATTGTAGTGGTCTAACTTGTACACTTTGACCTGTAACATCAACGGTTGCCTTGGAATCTGACCGTTCGTAATCGCAAGGCAGGATATTTGGTTAGTGGAAAAAAGCAGTGTGTGAAAAAATTAGTAGGACACGACTCTAAAATTACATTATAATAGAATATTAAATCCAAATTAATATTGTTTTTTTTTCTCCAATTCAAACCCATAGTAGATTAATAGAGACAAACAGATGATTGAAAAAAAAGCGTGGTTGGGAAAAAGCAGCTGTGATAAGACTTAAGTTAATTAGTTTAAAAAAAAAAAAAAAAAAACACAAACCAAACAAACCTGTTGGTAGCTGTACTGTCTGCCCACCAATATTTTGTATAATTGATGTTGGAAATACATTTGGTGTTCTTATTAAACTAACTGGCTGTGGTGTTATTATTTGTCCATTGGCAAGTTGTACTTGTTGTGATGCTAATTGTATTTGTTGTCCATTAGCTGTTGTAAATTGCATTGCTGTTTGATGATGTCCACCAGCACCAGACATTGCTGATGATGGTATAAATAATGCTTCTTGTCCATCAATATTAACTGTTTGCATTGGCAATGGCACACTGTAACTCAATTGCTGTTGTTGCTGTTGCTGCTGCTGTTGTTGTTGTTGTTGTTGTTGTTGTTGCTGCTGCTGTTGTTGACCTTGTTGTTGCACTTGGCCATGTTGATTATTTTGTTGGGCTTGTTGCGCTTGTTGGGCTTGTTGGGCTTGTTGTTGTTGGTGTTGTTGTATTGCTTGAGCTTGGCTGGCAGTCAATTGTGTACCCTAAATTATTTACAAACAAATTATGTCAAATATATGTCAAATAGTAAAATAAATAATTATTCACTTGGCTACCAACCTGTAAGAATTGTTGTGGCAGTGCTTGAACTGAAATAGTTTGTGTTCTTTGTTGATCATGCTGCTGTTGTTGTGTTGCCATTGGCAATTGATAATTTTGTAATTGTTGAAGTGTAATAACATGTGGTTGTCCATGCTGTTGTTGCACATTTTGTTCATGTTGTTGCTGTTGTTGTTGTTGCTGCTGTTGCTGTTGTTGTTGATGTTGTTGTTGTAATTGTTGCAAAACATTTGCATTTAAAAAACGTATTTGTGGTTGAGGTTGTATTTGTTGCTCCAACTGCTGCTGTTGTTGCTGCTGCTGTTGTTGTTGTTGCTGTTGTTGTTGTTGCTGTTGTTGTTGTTGTTGTTGTTGTTGTTGTTCTTGATTTTCTTGTGATTGAGTCGTCAAAGGGTCTTGCTCCTCTTCATTTCCCTCTGCCTAAACATCAAAAAAACAAATCACATTGTTATCATAAACAAACATCATCAACACATAACAAAAAAAATGTATAAAAATATCATTTTAAACCATCTAGGTCTTACCAAAGTTCTTACATTCATTTTATCAAATTTATAAAAAATTTATTAAATCCAAATTGTTGTTAACAATATAAACTTATTATTACACTATACTATTATATTTTTACCACTTAAAAATTTAATTCACCCCGAAATAAAATCATGTCACTGCCACCACCCAAATCAACCACCCACAAAACTCCAATCCCAATAAAAAAATACTCAAAACAAAAAAAAAAAAAAGAATATTATCAATAAAGATATTAAAAAAAAAACGACAACAACCACTGAATCCCTTTCTCCACTTTGATAAAAGATATTGTAGTTAAAAATAAAAAATAATTAAATTTAAAAAAAAACAACGACAATAATAATAACAACCACCACCAATTAAAAATAAAATTTATATAAAGAAAAACTATTACTGATAAGAAAAAATAAAAAAAAAAAAAAAAAAAAGGAAAAAACTTTTTTTCCAATAAAATTAAAAATAATCGCGGGTTTTTTTTTGTTATCAGTTGTAAAATATCCACGTGCAAAAGGGGTGTTGTTGTTGCTGAAGATATTTGCTATCGTGGTGGTAAAGACGACGTGTATGACAACGACAAAAGAAGGCCCTCCTCGTAACAACCCAATACGAGGACCGCCTCCCTACGCCCCTGTTGTTCGCGTGATAATATTGTTCACCCGGCCCCACCCGGTCCTTGATTATTATTATTTTTTATCAACAATTATTTTTTATGTAAAAAAAACAAACAAACACTAATATACTAAATGATAAATTTATTTTGATAATTTATAGATATATTTAATGTACAATTATTAAGGGATGAAATTACTGATAAAATAGTAAAAATATATTTTGATATTATTTGTTGATTGGATGATATTGTAAAATGATGTGCGCAAAATGCGAAACGCCAACGTCAATGAGGGTCTATGCTTAATCCAACGCCACACCCGCCCACTCGACCTCCAACAATATTCACAATCTAAAATATCTTGGGTTGCTTAAACTGTACCATCCATGGAATTTGATATAACATCAAGACCAAGAAAGAGAGTTAGATTGGAGCATTGGAATAACGCGGAAAGCCTCAAACTCAGCCTCCACCCACTTTTCAATTTTGACTCCACCTAACATGCCAATATACACGTGCTACCCCTATTGTTTTTTTTTTTTTTTATTCATTACGACAATTAATTAGCTGACCAGTCATCATAATTTAATCAACAACAACAACACCTATTATCATTCATCATAAACATATGTTACTCATAATTATTATTTAAATCCAGATGTTTTTTTTAACGTACCTTAACCGTTGTCATATTGCCTCAAGCTGCTATTTATCCGTTTTTATTCACAAAAAATATAATTTTAATAACTCTTATCTTCAAATAATAATAATTATTATTATTTTCATATTCCTTTCATACTAATGACACTAAAACCATAGTTCACAAAACACAAAATAAAACTTATACCGCACAATTATAATAAAAAAAAGTTAAATAAATAAAAAAAAAAGAAAAAAATATATGTTTTTTAAGGTATGTGTATTTTTGGGTTAAGGTAGTTGGGCGGTAGGAGTTTATCGTTGACAGATAAAAGTATAGTGGGGAATAAAAAGAGGGGCTAATGTATGGGAGGGAAGAGTAGGTGAAAACGAGAGAAATCTAAAAACAATACTTGAACACGCGGTTGTGTGTGAATTTCGTATAAAAAATATATATTTTAACACTATCATACACACATTTGCAATACCCCTTAAATTCTTGTTGACGCGAACCGAAGAATTTATATATCTATATATGTATTTGTTTCCTTTATCAGTTAAATCCAGGGATTTCTCTTGTCCTGCTTGGCGGAGATGGAGGTGGACGAGGTGGATGTTGAACCTTGCAAGTATGATGTTGTTAAGGACGCCTAGATTTCTATTGCGCACGAGTTAAATAATAACAATAAACTATTATTATTATTAAGGGGGAAAAAAAAAATAGACGCTTTAGCCATGAGGCGAGGCGATGGCAAACTGGCGGCTTGGGCAAATATGTTAATGCTGCCGCCTGTCGGTTTTTTCTCACTTTTATATCATCTTTTTCACTTGCACTTGTGTGATTATTTAATCAGCTTGCTTTGTAAAACAAGGATAGAAATACTGGGAGGTTTAGAAGTGGGGAGCGACGGTGAATGTTGGGGGAAAGGCGAGCTTGTTGTTATGTACAGGGGCGTACGTATGATACGCCCGGGGGGGCTACCAGACGCCCACCTTAATTTTATCAGAAATTTTTTAAACATGACCTTGGACAAATAGGTCTATGTAACATAATTTTTTTTTATATAAATTTTTCGTTTTATTGATATTTTCGTAAGAGTATTAATTTTTTTTTTTTTAATTGGTTTTTGAAAATTACTTTTATTTTTTTTTAATTATCATTTGGGGTGCTATTGTTAAGGGGAACATTTGAATACTGTTGAGAGGTTTCGAATGAAATTTTATTACAAGTATGATGGGGGATGATTTTTTTTGTTATTATTTTTTTAGTCAAACACAACTGAATATTTTTTATGGGGAGGAGTCGTATGTCAGCCGTCCCCTTGAAATAAAAATAAAAAAAACATTTTGATATTAAAAAAAAAAAAAAAAATGTTTGATTAAAAAATTGTTGTATTTTTTTTTTGAAAACTACTTTGACATTGTGTGTGTGTGTGTATGATTTTATTTTACAAGGGATTTGCTGTTTTTTTTTATGGGGGCGATTTATTGCTGAAGGGGGTCAACTCAAATGTGAGGTATTATTTTTTTAAGTTGTAAAAAATATATACCTGGTGTTATGGGGGTTCATTCAATGCATTAAATTTTATTTTATTCAACAGAGTGAATTTATTTTTGGAAATTCTATTGTAAATTTTCTTCGAAAAATTAACTTTCACTTTTAAATTCTTTTTTTATAAATATTTAAAATTATTTCTATTAATTTCTAATCAAATATTTGATTGAATTATATTTTATTTTTATTTAATGAGAATAAATTATTAATTAAGACATAGGTAATTAATTTATAATTATCGTGACACCATAATGTGGCTGATGACAATATACGTATATGTACACAAATTAATAAATTGTTCTATTACTTTATTTTTCTTCATTTGAGATTATTTAAAAAAAAGAAAAACACTTTGTGTTGATTTTTTTTCTTGAGTAAATAATTAGATTATTTACTCTTATTTTAATAATTAATTAATCTATTAACAAATATGATAAATTAACGCTCTAATAATCCCTGGTTTGTTTCGTTTTTAATCAACTCAAAGTGTTTTTATTTATTTATTTATTTATTATGTGTTTGTTAACATCAATTTTTTATTTTTCAAAATTGGCTAAATGCCAAAAATATCAATGCATTAAAAAGCAGAGTATTTTTATCGGACGCACCTGTTGACTAGTATCATTTTATTGTTTCTTATTTTTTTTTTTACATCAACAATGTGCTTTGCAAAATGGAAATAAGACCCCCCAAATGAATTGAAGCCTACAAGCTGAATCATAACGTGAAAGTATTTTTTCGCAGAAAAAAAAAAACATGTTAAGAGAGGCAATTGATTTTCTTTCTTTTTTGTATTGTTTGATTTGTTTGTTTTTTTTTTTTATAATTATATTTAAATTAGCCTATGTTGTTGAATTATTTAGAGACCACCACCTGATCTTTCAACAGTAATTTTCTTTTTTAATACGTCTTTTTCATGCTGTGCTTCCTCCATTTCTGCCATCCTTGCAAATCTTGAGTATGCAACGTGTCCAGATTTAATTGCAGACATCATCTAAAAATCATAATACAATATTTAATAATCATTCAACAATTTTTTTAATTTGAACAAATAAATAACAATATATTATTGGACATTTAACTGCAACATTCAGGATTTTTTGTTTGTTTTTTATGTAAAATATTTTGCTAAAATAATATCATGCAAAGGCAGTTTAATTATTGTTAACGACACCAGACGGTTTTGTTGATTTGGAACGAGCAAGAATCAGAAGGTAGACGAGTTAAATAATTAAAAATAATAATTATATTCTAAGACTACTAATATATCTAATTGGAAAAAATTAATTGCAGTATTTTTAGAAGATTGAAATTGAGTGATAATAAATTTTGGTTTTTTTTTAAAAAAAAAAATTTCGTATTGTGCTTTGTTTTGTTGTTTGATAAAAATGTGAATGAAAAGAATATATATATTTTTTTTAATAAACAAGCAAAATAGATAACGTATTGATTAACAAAAAAAAAAATTGAAAAAAAAAAAAATTCAAATTTTAACACCGACAGACCTGAAGGTATTCGTCCAGCTCGACTTGACCGTTCATATTTGTGTCGATTTCGCGTAGTATTTCGTGTAACTCTTCACCTGGTACATCTTTATCACCAAACAGCTATATTTACCGAGAATAAGAATGGAAAAAAAAAAAAATTATATTAATAATTTGAATGACTATTAATTACCTGAAGATAATCTTGAAGTTCCATTTGACCATTGTAGCTCAAATCAATTTCACTGAGTAATAAATGCATTTCATTTTCATGCAAATGAATTCCTAGTGACTAAATTTAAATTTTTTAATAAATATTAAATAAATAAATGTTTAAATAATAATAAAATTTAAATAAAAAATAATAAAATTGAATTTCTCCTTGAATAAATTATTAGACTGTAAAATTATTTTTAAATTAAAAAAAAAAAAAGTTATTAGTTATTTAAATTAAAAGTAATACCTTGAGTCCACGACGAATGTCATTGATTGATACATATCCTTTACGATCTTTATCAATAATTTGGAAACGTTTAATGTACAATTGAATTTCATCTTTAGTAAGATTGATTGGTATTTTATCTCGTGATGCACGATTAACCATTTGTCCCATTTCATTTGCCAAGAAATCACTAGCTTCTTTGTGTTGTTTTTTTTTTTCAGCTTCAGACCATTTTAATTCTTCTGCCATAATATCAATAATACCAGGAAGTGCCTCATTTGCTGCTTGTACATTTAAAAATGCTAAACGTAATCTTCTTGCAATCATGTCAATAGCTGTTCTTGCATATTCTCGACAACCATAACGAATCTAATTAATAAACAACAAAAATAAAAATTAATAACGAGTAAAAAAATAATAAAAAAAACAATCAAAAACTTTTAATTTACCTCAGCATCAATATATGGAAATTCAGGATGTATTTTTTTACCGATAATTGGCCATCTTTTACCAGTAAGTGCAGCCATTTTAGCAACAGCAAATGCTCTGTCACCATAACTTTTAGCTAAATGTTGTGCAACTTCACACTCAAGACCAAAATCTTGTACAAGTCTAATATACATTGTTGGACTCCAACCATGTGCACCCTCCAATAACATACCATCTGTTTGACATGTTGCTGATGGCTCTAAATTACATGATTTAATTGCAGCATCAACAGCTTCTTCAGCCATTGCTCTGTATGTTGTCCACTTACCACCAGCAATTGTAACTAAATTTGTTGGACTAACATGTACAATATGATTACGTGCCAATGATTGTGTATTTGGTTTATTTGGATCAGATACAAGTGGTCTAATACCACTCCATGCTGATAATACATCACCACGACGTACTTCAACATCTGGATTAAGATAATTTTTAACTTCTTGTAATATAAACATTATTTCATCTTCAGTTGGACGTGGATTATGAGTTATTTCACATGGTAAATCAGTTGTACCGGCAATTGTTTGTTTTTGCCATGGTAAAAAGAATATAACACGTCCATCACTTGTTGATGGATCAAGTAAACCCATTTGATCTGGACTATAATAACCAGGTAATACAATATGTACACCCGATGATGGACAACATATTTCTGGTACATTTTGATCATCCATTCTACGTATTGTATCGGTGAATGGTCCAGTTGCATTTATTATTGATTTTGCTTTAACATCCCATTCTTCACCAGTTAATTCATCGCGTACATGAGCACCAGTTAATATTAATTTACCATCACGATCACGTCCTTTTAATAAATTTACAACTTTAACATGATTCACAACTGTTGCACCAAGACGTGATGCTGATAATGCAACTGCCAAGTTCATTCTTGCATCGTCTTGTTGACCTTTATTTATTAGAAAATAAATTTAATTATTATATAATACATTATGAGTTACTTTTTTTTGTTGTCGTTTATTATTGTTGTTAACTTACCATCATAGTAAACAATTGCACCAGTTAATTTATCACCTTTTAACATAGGAAATAATTCAAGTGCATTCGATTTACTTAAGTAGTAAGATGATTTTACTGTTTTACTTCCAGCAACAAGATCGTACATTTTTATTCCAAACCAATAGTATGGTATTTGCCACCATCTAAATAAAAATACACATATAAATTTATTTTTTCATGTTATTTAATTATTTATTTATACGTACGTGTAAACTGGTAGCATAATTGGCAATGGATGTGCTAAATGTGGAGCACTATAAAGCATTGATGCACGTTCATGAAGTGCCTCTTTAACCATTCTATATTGTTCAATGTCAGCTTGCATTATGGCTTTTTGAAGATAACGTACACCACCATGAATTAATTTTGTACTTCTTGATGATGTACCAGATGCAAAATCATCACTTTCAATTAATGCAGTCTTTAGACCTCTTGTTGCTGCATCTAAAGCACATCCTGAACCTGTTGCACCACCTCCAATAATTAAAACATCATATTCTTCTTGTGTTTTTAATGATTTAACTTGATCTTCACGTGTTGGAAGTGGTCTTTTTACTGGCTTATGAGCAACATGTGCTTTAACCTTTTTAAAATTACAAAAAACAAATATAACAACAATTAATATTTATATTATTTTATTTTTTAATAATAATAAACTTACTGTTGAATCTGTTGTTAAAAAATATGTTGATAATGCACCAGCTCCAACAGCACTTGCACCAGCTGCAAGAAGTCTCAATGATGCCATGATAATGAACTTGGATCAATGATGAGTCGTCTTTATCTGAAAAAGAAGAAAAAAATTATGAATAAATCAAAGATATTTAAACACGTGAACAAATAAAAAATCAACACATTATTCTTATCAATAGTAAAAAAAAAACAACGTGATATTGGAATTTTTCAAGTGACTTTACTCGTGTTACTCATACTCATTGCTCATCATCATGATTATGCAATACACTCACACAATAATCATCATCTCACACTCAATAAAGAATTTATTGAGTTGCAATTTATTGACAATTAACACCTGCCAACAGATGCAACAGTGTAAGCTAAATATATTATTATTTTTGTTGTTATTTTTTATTTATTTTTCAATTGTAGTCCAATGATTGATCAATTGTTTATTTTTTTTTTCATCATAATATGCTACGACGTCTTTTCAAAAATTTATCACTCCAATATTGTCGTTGAAAAATAAATAAAAAAAAAATTTATCAATAATAAATAATATTGTTTATTTACAAAAATAATAAATTTTTTTTTTTTTCATTTTATTCAACTATCAAGCGAACTTTGTAATAAAGATAATAATTTTGTTAATAAAAAATTATAAAAATATATTTATTGTTTTTTAAAATAAATAATTCCATTTATAAAAAATTTAACTATTAGATATTAATTATTTATAATTAGCAGTAATAACCGGTGTAATTTATAAAAATTTTTTTTATTTTATTTTTAAATTAGTATTACATTGTGATGCATTTATGGACCTTGAAAAGAATTTTTTTAAAGCACGTGGAATTACGTAATTCCGTATTATAAAGTCTGACTTTTTTTTTATAAATATTATAAAAGTATAATTTTTTTTTATTTATTCAAAACATTCCACAATCACACACC
The DNA here is from genome assembly GCA_030523065.1 of Aphidius colemani. Classification (NCBI taxonomy): domain Eukaryota; kingdom Metazoa; phylum Arthropoda; class Insecta; order Hymenoptera; family Braconidae; genus Aphidius; species Aphidius colemani. The sequence goes on along the minus strand of JAPYYR010000096.1, from coordinate 16,111 downwards.
CAGTTTGACAAAAGTTCCCAATATATCTCAAGAGTTGTCCCAGTTCCTGGGAGAAAAATAAAAACTATTTTTTGATTTTCCATTTTTATCTTCTCAAGATAGAACAAAAAAAACTATCGTATATTTTCTTCAAGACTACAATATATAATAATTTTTTTTAATTAATAATAATAAATAAATAAATAAACTACTTGAACAAATTGATAACGTAAAATCGATTAAAAAAATTTTCCGGTCATTTTTCTGGGAATCATAATGATTGCCTCATAAAATACTAATAATAACAACAATAATATTTATATTATTATTATTATTATTTTAGGGTAAATAATTGATATTATTTGTTCATTATAATTTATTTATTTTAGAAAATAACTGGATGATAATTATCTTTGTTAACACGTGCTAAATTGATTAATAAATAATCTAAAAAATAAAATATTAAAATTCTTGGCATAATTATTTAACAACGAATTGTATACAATATAAAAATAATAATGATTAAATAAAATAGCTAATTACATCATTGTATTATAAAAGTTAAAAATGAACATTCAAGATTGTTGCCAAATATAAAATTGCCATCAAATGTCAGGTGGATAAGTAGATATGCCTGGCCTCGTGATACACTGACACTAATTTTCTTAGCGACCTTCAAAAACAAAGGTTTTGACTTGTAATTGTTTTTTTTACAACCCTTATTCCTTGCCTTATCAAGCTATCTCAATAAATTGACAAAAAAAACTTATCCTTTGATTATAAAATTAAAAAAAAAACAATAATAATAACAAAAAAAAAATATATAAATTTTTAAACTTGACACTCACAAATGTCTGTTATTTAAACAAATGAAATTATTCAAAAATATTATTATTATTATTATTATTAACAAATACACCCTTCTATTAAACTTGAATTGATCCAACTTTTTTTTTTTTTATTATTATTATATTTTTTCACGTTTTCCTGGTTGCGTGTGTTATATGTGTCAGTGTGCACGTATCAAACACGATTTTTTATGATTTTCTTTTTGTTGAAAATAACAATTCACATTGGACACTTGACAATAATTTTTTTTAATATATAAAACTTGAATAGTAATGTATTAATAAATGCTAACCAAATTATCGTGATGAAAAAAAATATGTATTATTTCCTCCTGGTGATGATTGACCCCCGAGTTCGAACGATGGCTGCGGCCTCGTCAAGCGGCGCAGCGACTGTGAAGTTGTCTCGCGCCGATTTGTCTCTTATAAAAATTATATTAATTATATATAAAAAAAAAAAAAAAAAAAATACGAGGTTATGCAGTGTTATGAAGTCTTATGCAGCCAGCTGAGCCTAGGGATTTTCATGTTCCAATATCTGCTTTATATATGTTCCAACACCCCTTTCCTCTTGGATATTCTCTCAAAAATTAATTTTCTATTATTCAAAGTAGCCTTGTCATTGTCACGTTAATTGACAGAATGACAAATAATCTTCAAATTTAAAAACAATAAAAAACATAAACTAATATAAAAAAAAATATTGATATTTGAATAAATATGTACACAAATTAATTTAAATCTATTAATTATTTTTCATTTTTCATTTTTTTTTAAACCTTACTTGACAATATTCTTATCAATTAAATGGTAAAACATAGATATTTATGTTCGTAATTTTTTTTTATCTTAACAATTGTATTTTGTAAAAATTTTTAAATAAAAATTTACAGCAAAAAAAAAAAAAAAATGATCTATATTTTAATCACAAAATCTGATGAAGAAAATATATAAAAACAAAAAGAAAAAAAATTTTATTTTTTTCCTTTTAAAGTTTATATTATTTTTTTTTTTTATCTCATTGATTGATTTTTTTTTTACTTATACATATTTTATTAATCATTTTAATTAAATTTTTAATTAATAAAAATTAAAATTCACCAAAACAATTTTCCAGTGACAGTTTGTTGTCGTTATTGATTATTTAAATTTATTTCACGTTTAATTTCACTGATTAAGCAACATAAGTATACATTTTTCTGTAATAAAAAAAAGCAAATTAATTAATCAGGTTAATTATCGATTAGCAAAAAATCAATTAAAAATATTTACCTGTCTTCTGGCGTTCTTGCCAAATATTCACGTTCAATTAAGCCTTCAATTCTTTTTTTAATAATCATTGGTGATGGTAAAAATCTAACACGTAGTTGTGTTGTCACTTCTGACACAAGAACATTGTGCTAAAAAATAATAACAACAAGACCATTAATTAATAAAAAGAACAATCAATTAATTATGACAATAGAATATCAAAAAAAAACCACAACAAAAACACTTACAGGCATTCGTTTTCTTGCTTTCATTATTCTGACAATGGCTGCTTCAATTTCATGTTTACGATCTTCATCAACTTTATTACGTGTTTCTTTTCTTTCTGGTTCTGATTCACCTTTAGCAGCAACTGTTTGTATTTTAACACGATGTAATTTACTAGTAAAACTGTCATTGACTGTAAATAAATGTGTTGGTTCAATTTCTTTGGTTCTTGGCTGTTTTAATAATATTCTTTGTGCAGCTTTTCCCATTGCCAATGATTGTAATGCTCTAACAAGATCTCTTTCTGGTATATCTGTTTCACTCTGAATTTCTTCATATGTTAATTTATCACGATTATTAAACAGCATTAATACACACATTTGATAAGTTGATACTTGAATTATGTGTTTTCTTATATTTGAACTACAGTTAACACGTTGTTGATTAATACTACTTCCACTTGGACAACTTGAATTACTTATTGAACTTGTTGATGATGGTGTTTCGAAACTATTATTACTACTACCACCAGCACCACCACCACTTACAGCTAGACTTACACCACTACAATTTATATCATCTTTTTTTTGCCCTCCATTAAATACAGCATTTAAATCAGCTGATCCAAGTTGTGGTTGTAATGTTAATTGTCTACCACTATGTTTTGCAAGATAAAAACGACGAAAACAATCAAATGCCTCACGTGCTGATGATGGCATACTACATTTTGGTGTTGCTGATTGAGTTGGCCAAAAACCAGTTGTCAACACACGTACACTTAAATCAACACCACGTAAATTTGTCTAAAAAACAAAGAAGATTATCATACATTATTTAGATATTTTATTTAATTTTATTTAATTTTAAACTACTTACACCTGATGCCATGACGTGATCTTTAAATTCATCCATTATTGTGTTGCTTACTGTGATATCCTTAAACATTCCTTCGAGTTTTGATGTAAATTGACAACCACATTCAGTCTGAAAAATATTTATTATAAATGCACTATTAATAAACAAATAGTTTTTTGTTTTTAAGAATTTTTGTATCCAGAATTATTTGATGAATAGGGCAAACGAGGTAAATTATTTATTAAATCTCCAGCTTTATTATCATCAAGTGAAAATTCTTCAATTATTTTTAAATGGCCAAATTTTTTTAATTCAATTAATAAATCCAAATTGAGAATGAATGTATCTTGATAATTATTCTGCAGGTGAGATTAATAAACTACCAATATTTTTAATTTTTTAAATATGTTATTAGATGAAATAAATTGTTTAAAAATTACCTTAAGTTTTGATATCATATTTTTTTCACTGTCATCAGATACTGATTTATTTAACAATAAACGTTTTGCCAAATGTTGTTTATAATAACGTTCAAACACATCTTTTTCTTGTAAAAATCTAAAGAGTACCATTGTCTTGTCGAGAATTCCTTCAATTTCTTGTTCAGTCATCTGTAAAAAATTAGACGAGAGTAATAACATTGAATAAAGTAATTTTTTTTTAATTATAAACTTACTCCTTTGACTCCTTTTTTTAATTTATCATCAATAAATAATGAAAGATATTCTGGACTTTTTGAATTTAAATTAAGAAAATATTCAAAATCCGATACAATCATTTGTTTAAATAATTTATCATTATTAAATGAATGATGAAGAAAATGATCGAAACGCTCTTTTAAGTCAAGTAAATTTTGTACAAAATGCACAGCATTTGATGATGCATCTTGATTTTCTTGTACCATTGATTTTCCCTGTTCTCTTAAAAAACTTGACACACAATCACAAACTGTTTTTAGACCTTCATTAACACGTGAAAATAGCTTATACATACAGCCAAGATCATCAGTCTTTTGGTGTTTTAACATATGAACAACACCACTATTTTCCATCTACAAAAAAGTAAAAGTTATTTTAACATCACAATACTTTTATTTGAAAAAAAAAAAACCAATGTATTATTTACCTCAACAATTGTCTTCATGTGAACTTTAATAAGTTCCTCTTCAACAACTTCAACAATTCTTGATTCAGTTGATTCATCAAGATAATGCTTTGCTCTTTCTGATTCTTCAGAAATTCTTGCCTCAACTTTTTTAATATAAACCGATGCACTATTTTCAGCTAAAAATTTTTGTGATTCCATCTAAATAAAATACATAAATTAATTAACATTTAACATAGCAAATATATTATTGATAACATACCCGATAAAATTCAGCACTTTGTTGTAGAAATGGTCTTTCAAAATCTTCTTCATAAACGAGTCGACAATTGATACCCAAACGCATCAACATTTGACAAGCATTTTTAATAGCCATACGATCAACAACTTCACCTCTTCTTTCACGTGACACCATACCCAATAATGTCTCACGTAGATGATCTCTAACACAACCATATCGAACAACCTTAAAAACAAAAAGCAAAATAAAGTAAAAATTTGATCAATCAACTACATTATTATAAGCATTTTTTCTTTTGGTAAATAGAGTTGAACTTACTTGATCACGAAATATAATTAGTCCAAGATTATAAACATTGTCAACATTATTTTGTTGTACATAAACACGATCCATATACATCAAAATATCTCTTATCATGGTCATTGACGTTGTGTGATCATTCCAAGCTTGATTAAGTGTTTGTAAGAAATTATTGTGCAATGAATCAAGTACATCTTCACGTACTTTATTTTCTAAATGGTGAGTTACAACTTCTTTTAGACCAGTGTATAATCTTTCACCATATTTATGCAATACCATGGTATATGCATTACGATATAATTCCTCAAAACTGAGACCAGAATTATTTTTTTTTTGTATTTCTTGAATTGCATTTTTAAGCAGGCTCCAAATGTTTTCAACGTACTTTTCATCAACAGTTGTCTGTAATTAAATAAACACACAATTATTATTATACAATTTTATCAACAATAAATTATAATTATTTAATTAATTTAGCGAATTATAAAACTGTTTATTAGTCTTACAAGACGAGGAATAACAAGTGAACTTTTTGTAACTATTTCTTGACATTTTTGTTGTTCATAAGACATTAATTGACATTTATTTATTTGATCCATCATTAATTTTAACTATAAATTGATATTCAAATATTTTTTTATTTAATAATTTAGTAACAAACATTTTTAACCAAAAAAAACAGATAAATAAATGTCAAACTTTATTGTTTTTTTTTTTTTATAATTTGTTTTGTTTGTTTCATTTTTATATATAAAAATTTGAAAAATTCATATCATTAATTTTGATAACAAAAAATTTAATACACCAGTTACAATCCCAAAACAATAATTGTAATTTTTTTTATAAATTATTATTGCTACTATAGCAACTGACTTAAAAAAAGAGAAATAAAAAAAAGAGAAACTTTATGATAATGCGAATAAACACTGTTAAATAGTATCATTAAAAATAACCCCAAAATACAATTGAACTAATAAATAAATATAAATACTTATAAATAATTATAAATAAAAGAAAATAAACTCACTGGAAAAGCACGTATCCGCATTTTGCTTTCCTTTTTCGGAAGAGCACCGCTTTTCATGATTTCAAAATTTCGCTTAATAGTGCTTGTTTATATTATCAACAAATATATATGAAAAAATTATATTTAAAAAAATATAAATAAATAAACACCTCTCTCTCTCTCTCTCTCTCTCTCTCTCTCTCTCTCTCTCCTAACCAACTAAAACTAGAAACTAGAAAAAAAAAAATAAATAAATAACGTAAATAAAAAAAAATATTATTTCCAGATGATTGATAATATGTCAACCTGAAACATAAAAAAATATATATTTATATATAAACCTTGCAAATAATAAATTAAAAATATACACAAAGGGATTAAAACAAAAAAAAATAATGCAAATAATGATAACAAAGCTGTGATTTGTAAGCGATGACAATGAAAATATATAAACAAATGAAAAGAGGTCAAATATTAATAAATAAATAAAAATATTTGAGCATGTTTATGATGATGATGTTGATGACGATGATGAAGATGATGATGATGATGATGATGATGTTGAAAAGTGCATAAGTGTATATGTGTGTACATGAGACAGTAAAAAGTTGATTAAAACAAAAAAAAATGAGAGTAGTAATAATGGTACCTTAATTATTTTTGTCAATAATAGTGAAATGTTTTTTAAATTATTTCTGATAGTTGAACTTACCTTATGATAATGATAATTAACAAGATGATTGTATTTAAATAACACCCACGATATTTTTATCAGGTAATTGTTTGATTATGTTGGTACATAGAACATGTTTGGAAAAATAAGTTAATCATGTGTCTAACAGAGCAAGGGAAAAAGCAGGGACAAGTTTTGTTGAATTGATATTGAATGAGAGAGGAAAGAGAGAGTGAGAGAGAGCGATAAATTGAAAGGGTCAGTTTAACACTGAAACAATGTTTATATGTGTTTTATATGTGAATGTCGAACGCGTCAAGATTTTAGTTGGATTTTTGTATGAACAATCAACAAACTGGGGATAAAATGGAATAAAAAACAAAAATGGAGATGTAAAAAGTTTATAATGTTGACAGCGCTTTTTTAAAGGTACTTGCTAATTACTGGTAATCGGTAATGTAGATTTAAAATTCAAATATGTTTTTTGATTTTATTTTATAAAATCTACTTGCTGAAAATTCATTAATTTTTTTTATTTTATTTTTTCATTATTAAGTGATAAAGAATTTTTCTTTTAATTTTTATCTAATTATTCATTTTTATGAGACTTTTATGATTGTAATTAAAAAAATTAAATTGTGTATTTTTTTATTTATTTTAATTGGATAAATAATAGGGTGTTCTTTTATTTTTTAGGTGGAAAAATTCGAGATGATTTAGTTACGTTGTAATTGATATTTTAAGAATTAAATTGCACATTTTTAATTATAAATTTGAGGCATTAAATATTAATTTTAATTGGAAACTTTTTAATATTATTATTTTGTTATTTTATCATAACTTTAGTTAAAAATTTTATATTAAATTTATTTGGAAAGAAATTAATTATGTTTTTTATTTATAAAAATATATAAAAGTATTTTTTTTTTTTATTATAATTTTATTCAAAATAATTCTATTGAATGATTAATTTTTTTATTTAAAAAAACTATAAAGATTTTCTATTCAAAATAATAAAAAATAAACACAAATATATATTCATAACGACAAGATTGAGGTTGAGTTTTTCATATTTATTTTTATTATCTGTATACACCAAAAGCACCCACAGTTAGAAAGTATATATATATTTTTTTTTTAAATGTCTCTTTGGGGACAAAATCTACGGGTATGTCTAAAATTTTTTCCTTTTTTTTCTCGTAAAACAACGTGATGATATGACCTTGGCATGGTTTCACAACAGGGTACTTTTACTTAATCTATTTTATCATCTATATCAAGTCGAAATATTTTTTTTCCTCTTCATGTTTTGTATAAATTTTTTTTTTCAACTACACAATTCATCAATCTTCATAAAATCTCAACAATCAATTGTTTATGTTGCACTATTTTTTATTTACCTCTCAATTTTTACAAACGATAAATTTCATTTGCAGTAAATTATTGTGTTTATAAATCAAAAAATTAAAAACAATAATAAAATGTTTTTCATAATTTATTTATGGATTTACGTCATGTTTTTCATTGACGTATATGAAATTTATTAAATCAACATGTTTGAATTATAAATATTCAAATTTATATGGAAAATAAAATTTGAATAAATAAAAACATTGTGTAGGTAGTAAAAATATATTGTAAAAATTATTTTTTATTTTACTAATTTATGTAATAAAATAAATAATATTTTCGACAGGTTTTTTATTATCACGTTTCAATTTTTAAATGGCTTAAAGGGATGAGTTGCATTGTCACGTAAAACATCTCTATTTTTCATAATATTTTTGAAAATATCAAATACCATTTGAAGCTTTTATCTCTTGGCAAAAGAAAATTTAAAGTTTTTCAATCGACAGCAAATCAAAGAGTTAATTTTTATTTTTTATAATCAAAAAAATTATTTACAGAAAATGAAATTAATTTTGAATCAACTAATTTTATGAGCTTTTACTTTCAATTAATTTTTATTCTAAAATTATTCATAAAAATATAAGTAAATTGTCTATTTTTGTCTTGAATTTTCGAGTCGATTTTTTTATGTGACAATTTTATTGTTAAATAATTATTTTAACATTGAATTCTTTATTTTTCTTGTACATAACGTTTAGAATTACATAAATATATATTTTTTGTCTGCGCAGCCACGTGGATAGAGGTTTATACGCAGAAGGGTAGTAATAGGGGATAGATAAATCCAACAGAAGGGGAAATAATAGAAAAAATATATATAAAATTGTCTGATTATTTTGCATCGTTGTGATGCTTTCAGTTGGCACGCGACATCGTGAAATGATACAACAAATTGTTGTCATTTTTGTCAATCAATCGATCACTATTTATTCAATCGTAACATTATTTTTCAATTCCCAAAACTTGAAATAAAAAAATATAGCAAAGCAAACGTTTGATAAAAAAATAAATCAATCGAATGAATTAATTAGATAAAATTTCAAGTGAATAATAAATATACAATGAAATATTTAATTGGCATTTTTAAATTTGTTAATGTTTATTTTTTTATTCAAGAAAAAAAAGTTAATTACTGGTAAGTTGATGAAATAATTTATCTGTTAATTTATCAGTGAAAATAATTTTTTAATTTAGCTGTTAATTTTTTTGTCGTTATTTATGATAAGTTTAATAGAAAATAGATAAGACAAAATGCAGTTATTTATAAGGGGATGCTTTATTTTTTTGCTTTTAAAATTGATGGGTTTGTTTGTTTGTTTGTTTGTTATTTTTTTTATGATTGAATGAGGAGTATGTACAAATTGTGATTGAACTAACGAGTTTGACTAGTGTATATCTTGTTTCTACCTGATCCAATTGCTTCAGTGTGTTCATTGATTAGTCTGACACACCTAGATCTCCCGCTCGATTCTCCAATTACAACTGGCTTTTTATTTCCACAATTACATGGTCTATAGAATAACCAAGGTCAATTTTATAAATCACTTTGTCCACATTGAATCATTCACTTAACAAATGAAATAATTTAATAATCAAATTTCATAGAAGTGAAAAAAAATAGAATAGAAATCAACAGCTATTTTAACTAACTCAATTAGAAAAAATATCCCGAAATAAATTTAAACAAAACAAACAAAACAATTGACATAAAAAAAAACAATCTTAATAGTAATAATATGTTGACTTGATTATCGTTACTTTGGCTAATTAAATTATCAAGTCAGTTTAATTAACAGCTGCATAAAAGATGTGGAAAAAAATTTATTTATCATTGGCCTAGAAATTTTTTTAAAACACTAAACTCAATTGCAAATGTTTCACTATGAAAATACATAAATAAACACAAATTAATGTATCTAAAAATAAAAAAATAAATTAAATTATTTAAATTAATGAATAAGAGTGCAAAAAAACAATGAAAATTATTTTTTTTCTTTAATATAAATGAAAAAAGAAATCGATTTTAATTGACGTATATATTTCATCAGTCATACACAATGCAGATCTAATTAATTTTCTCTAATTATTCAGTGATAATAATAGCTCATTTACAATCACTCATAATTGGATAAAAAAAAAAAACAATAATAACGACATCAATGACAAGAACACAGTACTTGTAAAAATAATTATTCATATTTAATTTGACGTGAGGAAAAATATATAAGGGTTGGCTAAATAAATGTACGTAATTATAGCTAAATAGCGTTCAATGATGATCATTAGTAATATCTGATTATGGCATTTAATAGCTCAAGGTTAATGCACAAAGTGAAGTTACAGATCGTTTGTACAGATCTTTTGATAAAATATATATTTCGTCCTTGTTGAAACCACCTATCCACAAACTAAACTCACAAGAGTATTAAAATACGAAATATAAATGAAAAAAAAATATCCTAAAAATTCAAATTTGAATTTTTCTATTTAACAATAAAAATTATTTTATTATTTAAAAATTAATTCAATTAATTATCAAATAAAAATATTTATTTGTTTATTTTTTTGAATTATTTATTCTATTTTTTTTTATCTAATATTACTTAACACTTTTTTAAATTATTAAATTAATTTTAATAAAATTCTATCATTTTTTATTATCCTCGACCTACAATGAATATTTTTTTCTTCTCTTTAAATTATTCTCTGTTATATTTTTAACTTTTATATATATTTTTCCTAGCTATCTGTGTAATTTTTTTTATGAATTATAATGTGTGCAAGGTGGAAAATTTACTATGCATGGAACTTGGTTAATCTCTTACAAGCTTTTTTAGGATTATTATTCTTTTGTTAAATATGTATGTAGTATTATGTTGAGCATGTGAATTTTATATGGATATTGTTTTTGAAAGGTCGAGAGTTTGTTGTGTCGATATTAACTAGATAAATCAATTGATTAGTTGATTCAATTGGCAATACAGAGGTCAATCATGCCTCACAACTCAATGAATATCTGTGTTCAATTTTGACCGGATACAATGATCATTGTGAAATTATAATTGGACTACTTGTTTATGTGATTATTAATTACTCAATATTTTGATCAAATTAACTATCAATTTTTAAACTAGGCGATTAATTTGTTGTGAAATTTAATTAGTTTTGTACAATGATACTGTTAAATATATAATTTTAAATTTATTCATTTATATTGTTCGGTTTTTGTTATTCGAAATTCATTATTTTTCTTTTATTAATCATTTTTTTAATTCGTATAGTTTGATGGAAAAGTAAATTAACATTCAACTTGGAGTTTACATTCAGAAGCTGACACATTATTGAAGGATAATATTAAAATTGAAATTGAATTTCTTGGCTCATTGTGATAAGAAATGATTATTTAATTTCTTTGTCGTAATAGCTTTTATTAAACTTTGACTTATGAAACTTGAAAAAATTTTTTTTCTCAGCTGAATTTTCTTTAATTGATAAAATTTATGTATTATTTTTTTCATTTGCAAAAATTAACTTAGTACTTTTGGTAATTTAAAAATAAAAATTGTGGAGAAAATAAAATAATTAAATTTATAAAATTTATAACATTTTTTTTGTTAATTTAATTTTATTTGTTACGTTTTTATGTACATTTTAAATGTTAAGTGTAGAAAACTATTTAAATATTTTATTTTAATTTTCTTTTTGTTAAAAAATTCGTTTTTTTTTTTTAAATTAAAAATTAAAAATTAAATTAGGCAATTCAAAGTGTTCTTGAAAATTTTATCCTTCAAATTTTACTTTTACTATGATATTTTGTACAATTGTTTGAGTTAATTGAATTTTTTAAGCTTTTTTTTAATTTATTTATGTTTGTGGAATATTTAATTATAAAAAAGGCAATTTTATGTCGTTAAATATCATAAACATCCTGTGGTTTAAATATAAACATCAAATTAACGTGTTAAAAATTATACATCATCTTTTCAGTCATTAATTTTTTTACTGTGTTTATAAAATTGCTGTCATTTTTCTATTATATCTAGGCGAATTATCTCAATGAAATCAACAAATTCATATCATCATTTATTCATTATTCATTAAATAATAGTTTAAAAAAAAATACATACATTTTTTCTTCTCTGTAATTATTTGAAAATTGATTTAATTAATTAATTAAATTTCATGTCTAGTAATTAGTTATTAAAAAAATATTTTCAATATACAAGTTCTTTTTGCCATTGATATTTTTTCAACAATGATGTCAATTTATTTTCCCCATAAAATTATTAGTATAAAACACTTATTGTCCAAGGCCCATCGAACAATCTTGAGTAACCAATTTCAGTGCATTATGAGGAATATTGTTGGCTTTTAAAACCTCAACAGCATGTTCATAATCTCGAGATGAAAGTGTTGGTGTTCTTGATTTTATCCATGCAAACACAAATGATCTATTGCAAGAAAAAAAAAAAACCCATATAAATATTTTCTTTGAACTAAAAATAAATCAAATAAAATTTCTATGCAATTTCTTCTTATGTAATAAAATATAAATGTCGTTTAAACAACTTCATTGAATTTATAGTCAATAAATTACATAAAAAGAATCACCAGAATTCATTGGGTCTTATTCTTCTTTTTTTTAAAAAAAAAACTATACTCTGTCAAAAGTTACTTCATTGTGTAATCAAAATAATTAAATACCTTTCAGAATCAGATGTAGATGCAGCAGCTACTAAATAGTTAGTATAATCTGTATCTAAAATATAGTAAGTACCAAGATAAATTGGTGGAGCAATTAGATAACGTAAAATAAATGCCCCATTTTTATTTGGAAATGCCGCAACAACTGAGTTATGTTTAATTCCAGTTCTAAAAAAAATTTACAAAATAAATATTAAATAGCATTAATTAAAAAAATGTTTACAATTAATTATACTTTAATTATTAATTGTAATTTTTCTTCTTTTTTCTCTCTGTGTTTTTCTGTAATTTTATACTCTCATCTCTGTGAAATAATTAATTCTAATTCATGATAATATTCACCTTGATTTGACTGCATCAAGAGATAAATTAAAACTTCCTAATTGTTGATTTAATTCATATGTTATAACTGAACATTTATCATCATTTTCAAAGGCATTTGGAATCCTTGAAATTTCAAACCATGGACCAGTAATCTTTAGAGAAAAATTACAAAACAATTTGATGTTTAATATTTCTTCAATTAATTTATTGTTTATCCAACATTTTATGATGTTGAAAATATTTTTTGCATATTTATTCATCTATTTTTCATCGTTAATTTATCATTTTAAATATTTCTTCTTATAATTTTAATTAGTCATTACTTCTATCATTGCTAAAATGTTGATAATAAAATTTAGTTAATAATTATTACCTGTGATTTTTCCAAATTTAACATTGAAGTAATACTAGGCTTCTTATAAAGTGGTATTTGTCCCACAGAATTTGCAATAAAAATTGCTAAAAAAAATATCAGCAACATGATGTAAAATTTTAAATTATTTTAAAGTTGGATTTTTGCTTGAGACTGACAAAAATGTAATATTAATCTCGTTTTTATATACCAGATGATATTTATCTTTATTGACAGTAAGTTTTGTCGTAAATAATAATTTTATTTATTCAGATGATAATAACATGTGTTGTATTCAGTTCAATTCATTAATTTTCAATAATATTTTGACCTAGTAAAATTTTTGTTTGGTGACTGTGAATATGAAATATTAGCCAAATAAAATATTCGCAAATTTAAATAGTTATTTTTTCATATCTAACTCATTACACTTTGCGTAATTGAAATTTTACATGGAATTTTTGATGAAAAAATTAATTTTGCATTAAAAAAAAAATAGAAATAACATTGTCAAATTTTTATCCTGATATGGGGTAGTTTTAAAAGCCCAGTGGCATTTATCGGGTCACCACTTTGTATAATAGTTCAGCTGGTTCTTGATGTTAGCTATTTTCGAGGATCGACGAATTCGATTAAGCTTCGGTTTATCCCTCGGGGTTGAAGCTTGACCAAACTGTGTTGTGTACATAGTTGAGTTTAAATTTTTAAGGTAAAAAAAAAAAATAATTTAAAAATGTAATTGAAAAGAAAGACAGGAAAAAAAAAATTTAATAAACTGAAATGAATAAATAAATCTTTTTACTTTGAATTTTTTTATGATAATTTTTTGTATTTTTAAAATTTATTTATTTATTTTTGACATAAACTGTGTTGTCAAATACATTTTTCTAATTTTAAAATCTTTCAACTTCATGAATATTTGACGAGCGAAAAACAGGTTATTTTATTTTTTGTTTTTGTTTCATTTTTTACCTCACCGGCTGACTAAATTGAGACTATTCTACTTGCTTGTTTATTTTTTTTTTTTTTTCAAAAAAAACTTGACTAGTTTTTTAATAATTTTATTCATTTGAATATATATTTTTTCCCTTTTGTCATTTAACTTATAATAAGCTTCTAGTATATTTTTCATGTTTGCAAAATACTTTAAAGCTTTTTTTCAAATTTAAAAATAAAAATATCCACACTTTCTCCTCTTTTTCTAGCTTTTGGAATTTTTTCTTTAGCTTAGCCAATGAAGGCTACCACTTTTAATTATCATTTTTTTGATCAGAAGGATGTAAATGTTATTTCAGAATTTTTTGAAATCATTTGAAATAGATTAAAGAGGTCAAAAAAATTAAAAAGCCAAATTCTACGATTTTCTCAACTTTGGATTTTTTAAAAAATTATAATCAATATTTTAATAATAAAATTTTTTTCTATTTATAGATAATTCAAGTGAAATAAAAGCTGTTAAAAAATTTCGTACAAATGAAATTTGTTTTTTTATTTATTTATTTTATTTTGAGATGGAATTTTTTATTTTATTTTTCATGTCACCTCGAATACATGAGCACTTGTTCAGCATCCAGAAATTTTTATTTTCAATCATTTAAACTTAATATAACACTTTTTTTAAAAATAAAAAAAGAAAAGTCGTTTAAAGCTTTGAATGAGTATTTTTTTTTTGCCAACTAGTGACCATTTCCTCTTGAGTTTCACGAGATAAAAAAATTAAATAAATGAATAACCAACGAAGTGAAAAAATAGATAAAATAGAAAATAAGATATATAAAATTAAAAGAGCGTTAGTAGAAAGTGGTTTTAATTTTTTTTTTGTTTTATATAAATTCTTCAACAGGAAAAGGACGCTTTTACAATTCTGAAACTTGATGGGATATAAAATAAAAAAACTACCCTTGTTTAAATGTATCCACCAGCTCTCACACTTTTTTCATTTTATTTTCTTGTTCATGTATATAGTTCTATGTCTCAACGACATGTCATTGGTTGGATACCTTGTAAATAATAAGACACAATCCTTACACCCAAACAATAAAAGAAAAATAATAAAACTACATTTACTTTGATTATAATTAAAAAAAAAAAATTACAAAATTAATTCATTTTTTGTGTGGCAAATAAAATTGCTAATCTGTATATTTTTTTTTCGATATAAAATTTGTATTTTTTACAACAACTAGAAATAAATACGTGGTAATTTTACTTTGAACTTTTATTTGTTTAAAAATAGTTCAATTTGTCATTTATCTATTTTAAAAATCAATCGAAAAATTTTCTTCAAACATGTAATTAATTTACTGTGTATATTATTCAAAAAATAAAATTGAAAAGCTCTATTTTATGAATAATTTATTGTTGCTTAGAATAGTCTGACTAAAAATATATAGGTCACACTACTTGACTCCCAATTTCTTAAGTTAAAAACCATCGTTATAAAAATATAAAAAAATAAAATCCTTGGGGAAATTTCTCCAGCTAGAAAAAAGTAACAAAAGTACTTGCAATCCACTAAAAGCCAGATCATTCACGATCCTTTCGAAGAGTATCAAATTGTCTCGATGTATCATAAAGAAGTAAAAAAAATGAATAAATATATAAAAAGTTGTGAAGAAAATAAGCAGAAAAGACCTCATGACCCACATATCTATAATGTTTTATCATAGACATAAGTAAGTGTGGATTACGATAGAAAGCTTTTTCCATTGAGGGATAATATTTATATAAATTTTTCGTTAAATACAGATTTTTCTGGTACATTTACTATTTATTTATATTTATTTTTATATGTTAATATTTTTATTTCCATACTAACTTGTTTTTGTATGATTTTTTT